>CAKNXH010001797.1:41633-242193 GCA_932178445.1 Andricus quercusramuli
GGGGGGGGGGGGCTACGAAACCCTAAAAACAAAACTTCAATCATTAAAACATTTGTTCAAGTTGAATGTTAAATTATTTCAAGAAGATACCAACACCATTGTTTAAAGTTACCTTTGCCAGTGTCTAAAGTACCTCATCTCGAATGTGCGCATGCGCAGCTTTTTCACCAGTGTCTAAAGTAAGCCATCTTCAAACTGCGCATGTGCGAAAATTTTTTCACGCACAGTCGGCTCAAATAAGATACTTTAGGCACCATCTACATGCATGCAAACGTCAACTTTAGAGGTGGGTGTTGCAAAAATGATGTTCTAATATTCAGCAATATTTGACATTTCGTTCAAAATGAGAAATTTCAAATCAAATATTGAAAACTTAACAATTTAGAAGTGGGACGATGGTCGCGGGGGTTAAGGCGTAGGCTTTGGACCTACTCCGTCGGCTTGCGGGTTCGATTCCCGACCGGTACCTCTAGAGAAAAAGGTTCTCTAAGTACTTAAGGCTGTTACTCTTGGTGGTTCGGAACCCACTTTAAACTGTAAGTCCCCCTCCCACCACCAAGAAAGTGCGTGGGGGTGTGTGTAAGGGAATAGGGAAGAGATACAAGAAAAATGTAAACCCTTAGGGGACACATTAGAAGCTTTCATTCCAAACTTAACAATTTAAAACGAAATTGATTGAAACGGATATTATATTCTCAAGTGCCCCCGCCCCAACTTTCAAATCTTTCCATATATTTTTCTATTCATTTTCCAATAGATCTCCTCAAACATATGACAATCTTCTGAATCTATGACATCAGTTCCGAAGAAATGTGTAACACAATCATTTTCGTTAAAACTGACTCTTATATATCCATTGTCCCTACTGATTTTATTAGGGTGTTTGTTGAATGTTTGTTGAATGAATATTGAACAGCCCTAAATAAAACAACCCCTTGTACATTCAACGAACCCCGTATCAGCTGCCTTCAACAAAAGCAGCCAAAATAATTAAAAATCAGAGGCAGTCACATCCGTCACTCTCATAAGGCTCTAGTCGATACTCTCATCACTAGAAGGATGTTAGACATCCCAAAAAGTCACTCCTACTAAATTTAACGAACCTCATCTGAACTGACTTCAAGGGAAGCAGCCAAAAATATTTCAAATCGAAACTAGTCATGTCCGACACCTTTCCAAGATTCTCATAGATCCCACTCTCCGTTGCCTTCCACGGAAGCAGCCGAAACAATTTTAAATTTCAAATAATCACCCCACGCACTTTCCCAAGGCTTTATTAGATATTCTTGTCCCTGAAATAATATTTAATAACCCTAAAAAAACCACCCCTCATAAATTTAACATACCCCGTCTCAGTTACCTGCAATAAAGCAGGCAAAAGTATTTCAAATTAAAAATAGTCACCTGAGACAACTTTTCAAGGCTCTATTTCATATCGCTATACTTATAATAATATTACACAGCTTCGAAAAATCATCCCTAGTACATTTAGCGCACGCCGTCTCAGTTGCCTTCGACTTAAGCAGCCAACAAATTTTTAAATTAGAAATAGTAATCGGATACCCATTCCTGAGACCCTACTTGATATCTCCATCCCTACAATAATATAAGACAGCTCAAATAACCACCCCTAGTACATTTAACGAATGCCGTATCAGTGGCACTTAACTAAAGCAGCCAAAAAGTTTCAAAGTAAAAATAGTCACTGTAGACACCAACTCAAGATTCTATTTCATATCGCTTTACCTACAATATTATTCAACAACCCCATGAAACGAACCCTAGTACAATTAACAAACCCCTTCTGAGGTGCCTTAAACTAAAACGGGGAAAAAATTTGAAATGAAAAATAGTCTAAATTCAAGAGAATTCTGCGAAACCTCGGAGAATTCTACTGAATTTAAGGGAATCAAGCAAAGTTTAAGAGAATTTTGCATATTTCAAGAGAATTATACTGAATTTACGAGATATTTTTCCAGAATTCCAGAGATCTGAATTCAAGAGACTTTTACATATTTCAAAAGAATTCTGCTGAATCCATGAGCTTGATACAGAATTGAAGAGGATTCCACTGAATTCAAAAAAATTCTGCTGCAGTCAAAAGATTCCCACAACATTAGAGCGAATGTTACTGATTCTAAGAGAATTCTGCTAAATTCAGGAGAATTCTTCACAATTCAGGATAATTATACTGAGTTCTCGAAAATTCTACAGAACTCAAGGGAATTTCACAGCATTCATAAGAATGTTCTCCAATTTGGTTTATTGTGGAAAATATGTTTTTTAATTTTTGTATCTCCTGTATGTCTTAAGTTACACCAGGAAGTCACACAACCTAGTGGAAAAGCGTACGGAGGAGAAATTATACGAACTGAACCTCTTTATGCCCACACTCTTGTCGATGGCATATGGACTGTCGACAGTCTAATGGTTAGAATATTTTCTGTGTCGAGTGCCGTGTAGGAATCGGTTAGGAACCAGTTAGAAATGAATTCCGTTCTTCGCCAATATTTAATTTCTGGTTCCATTTGCCGGATAAGGACCTCTTAGGATCCAAGTACGTTCCAGAAATTCAAATTGAGACCAGATAGGAACCGATTAGAACCGGCTAAACCCCCAATTGGTTTCTAACCGGTTTATATCCAGTTTCTTGTGTTTTCTAACCCGTATTTTAAGCTGGGCTGGTTCAAGGACAATTATACGCCTAGATATTACATTCTTAAGTGCTCCCTACCCCAACCTTGAAACCTTCTTATATATTTTACTATTTGTTTTCCATTAAATCTCTTCAAATCTATGACAATCTCCAAAACGTATGACATCAGTGCCAAAAAAATGAGTAACCAAATTATTTTCGTTGAAACTGACTCTTATCAAATGTAAATATCTAAGAAGGACAAGGTTGACGCCATTAGTCTAAGAGATAACGACTTTAGTATAGATTTCATAAGCAAGTGAATCAGTGGAATATTCATTAACTACGTTGTCAATTAAATTCCTAATTAATATATTAATCAGTTTTTCTTCTACTTAGAAAAGATGAAGATTGTGTGTACTCTGCTCCTATCCTGGGTCGTTATCCTAAATTCTATTGGTGAATATAATAATATAATATATCTATTATATAGGAAAATATCCTTTTAAGCTGTAGGCAACTCAGAATTTTTGATGCGGGAATAAGAAAAATAATTCTGTCACTTCCGCAAATTGTTGGTGGAGTCTAAAATGCCAGCGCCGGTAAAGAACGGTGTTCTTTCTAACGGTGTACATAAAACGTTAAATCCAAAGCGTCAAAACATGAAAGCTAACAAAATAGCTCTTAAATCACATGATCTTACTCTGAAATGTCTGATAGTTCCTTAAGTATGTTTGAAATATACTTTTCAGGGATCCGCTAGCAAAAACTGTGCATAGAAAAAATTCGCCATAATTTTCGAAGCAATAGGGAAATTTTTTTGAATTTTCAAAAATTATTTCAAAATTTGTTTTCTCACTTTTTTCGGATGTCATTCCACAAATTTTTTTGCTCAGCTCAAGCGATTCGACTCATTTTATCATTTTTACCCCGACCTACTGGACACTGCCTCCATTTTATGCAATTTTAAGTTAGAAATATTAAAAATGAAACTGTTAACATTTGTTTGAACTGAGCACTTTCTCAGTTAGAAGCTTACATTTTTGGAATGGATCTATTTATTTCAATTTGTTTAAAAATTGAAAATGGTTTATAAAGTTTCAATTTTATGTTTTTAATTTTGTTTAATTACTAAGGTTTTTGAATGGAAACAGTTGAATTGTAAAGGTTGAAATTTGTACATTTTTCAATTTCTAGCAGATTCAGAATCGTATTGTAGAATCCATTATTGTTCAATTCTTAATACTTGAACTACAGTTCAATTTTAGAGATCAATAATTATTTTTTTAGCAGTAGTGAATCAACTTAAAAAGTAATTATCCAAAATCTTAAATTTCAAACACTTTTAATTTTTGATTGTTCAAATTTCAATGTAAAGGATTTTAGAATTACGCCAGCGGTCCCCTTGTGCATGCACTGTAACATTATTGGTTTTAATTTGAAATTGATAAATTGTAAATCTTCAATTTTAAAAGCTTCGATTCCAAAACATTTTCACTTTGAATGATTTAATTTCTAGTTCAATTTTGCGTATTTGAATTCAACATTTTTCAGGTTTGAATACTTGAACCAGTATGAGGAGAATTCTTATATCCAATAACTGAGCTTAATTTAATTACATTGTGCCGTATTCAATTTCAAAGCCATTTGAAAAACTACTTTGTTCTGAGGCGATAATAATTAAAATTATTTTATTGGAATGAACGAGGGAACTAGTTAGGAAGAAATGAAGAAGCATAAAAAGTGTCGTAATTCAGTTAATGAATAGATTCTTAATAATTATGATCCATTAGAATCCATTTTAAATCAGGCGGGTTTGACAATTGGAATTTTAGAATCTGTAGGGGACGAAACATGTTATGTTTCAGAGGAAATTATGTGATACGTTTTTTTCAGATTTAGGAAAAAAATTCGCTACGAAGTATTTGAATTTTGCGCTTTGTTTTTCAAACAAACCCACAGTTTTATATTAAAACTCTGTAACTTTGTACCTAAATCATATATTTATCGTTTTATTTCTGATTGTAATAGAATTTATTGTTTTCCTTCAAAATTCGACAGAAAATTAAAATAAGGTTCAAAATTAAGAAAATGTTGGCGGTTTTTCTGAACGTATGAAAAGTCGATTTTAAAAAAAAAGACACACTTATATTTTTTTTGTATCTCTACTTTCATAAGGACCTTGCGAGTTTTATTCAGACTAAATAACTTTTGTGGCCAGAAGGATTTTTTTCTCATTAAGTCGATTTTTTTAATTTTTCTCGAAAACAATAAATACAAAAAAATGTTGAGAAAAAAGTTTGCATACCTAAAAAAGTTCAATGAAAAATACCTCCGGTTCTATTGCGATGTGTATGAAGCTAATAGGATGCCTTTCTCCCATTGACGGAAACTTTTCAAAAATATTGCAAAAAATAAAAAATGAGGTGTTTTCCAGGGAACATTTTTTCATGTTTTCAAAACTTGAAGAAATAAATATAAAAATTTTTCTGGAAAACCCAAACTTTTTCCTTCGTATTTTTTAAAACAATTTCTGCTTCTGTAAGGAAGATATCCTATTAGCATCATGCGGACTGATACATTACGCCGGCAGAAGACAAGATATCGCAAAAGAGCAAAAAGTATTTTTCAGGGAACTTTTTTAGACTTGCAAACTTCTATCTCAAAATTTTTTCATATCTGTAGTTGTTTGTAAGAAAAATGAGAAAATTCAATTTCAAAGGCATTGTTCAATCAAAAATCAAAGTTATTTAGCCCACATGAAACTCACAAAATGTATTCTTTTTATTAGTACAATTTCAACCAAAAATTTGTCAAAAATATCAGTGTGTGTTCTTTGAGAAAATCGGCTTATAATACTTTCAGAAAAATCGCCGCCGTTTTGTTCACTTTGAACCTTTCTTCAACTTTCCGGCGGATTTCGAAGAAAAACAATAAACTTTATTGGGATCAGGAAGAAAACGAGACACATCTAAATGAAGTACAAGTCACAGAGGTTTTGGTGGAAAAAAGTGTGTTAGTTTGAAAAACAAAGCATGAAATTTAAATACGCATGAATGCGTAGAAAGTTTTTTGTTTGTAAATCGGAAAAATACGTATCGCCTAATTTCCCCTTAAAATAACATATTATGACCACGAAAAATTCTGCATCTTCAAATGTAGAACGTGCCTTATTTAAAATGGATTTGGTCTCGAATAATATAATAATCTACGATTAATTATTTCATTTTCTTAATTAAAACATACTGTTGCAATTCAGAATTCGAACACCTTATATTATATCACCATAGAAAGAGATGGCTCAAAAATCATTTTTAAAAGACAGAGAACTCAAAAAGGATTTGTAGGGAGCGTAAGACACATTGGACACATAAACGCTTTGCTTGTCAGTCATTTGAAATAAGTCCATGATATCAAGCGCTTCCAAAAACATTCGTCCCGGATTTTCAGGTGTAATCGCCTTCAACCACTGATTTCGGAATAGGTTAAACAAGGAATCACCCTGCACAAGTGGTATTTTGTGTTGAATGTGTACGTCATTTCCATCGAGCTGCTTTTGAAGAACCTGTGCCTTCAATTTCATTACCGCCAAGAAGTTGCCAGCCACGTTGTCGAACACTTTTGCTGAACGAAGAACTGCATCTTATGCTGGAGTTGGTTTCGCATTCTGATGCTTATTTTTATTTCTTATTTTCTCCTGGGCGAATTTATCCAGAGGTGGAATGAGCCTATTTTCCTTACCTCTTCTTCTTGACAGATCTTCAATTTGAGCGACATGCAGGTACTTTCCGCTGGCTGGACACAAGGAGAACGGATTTTGTAATTTCCTGTGGCGTTACTTAGATCTCCCAATCTTGGACCTTTAATAGTTGATGGAATGGAACTGGAGGTTAACTGACTGGCACCCGACGTGGAATCATTTGTCGGTGGTGAAACGCTAATGCGTGGCACTACTTCCAAAAAACTTGCAGAAGGACTCTGCGATTGGGTGCTTACTACTTGGTCTGTTGGTATCGTACCAAGGTGGGGCTCCATGTCGAGGGGAATAGCCTTGGCGGTCGAAGCCGATTCTGTGAAGACTCGAAAATGAGTCAGCGATCTCCTTCTGTAGAGGCAGGCCCTCTCAAGGGACCTCCGGTCGCTGGAAGTCTTCGAGTAATGAACACATACACACACACATACACTTACATAACACACCAGCACAGTGCTTCGAATCTGTGAATCTACCTGATGACCTCAGAGGGACCGCTCCGTATATCCTAGCCTGATAGGGAGGCTGCCGAATGGCAGAGTGCGTGAGGATCACTTTGCCTGATCAACAAAGGAGGACGTCGTTTACTGTGCGATAGGTATGACTGGCACCTGAGAGGTATAATCTCAGAACATTGGTGACAACGAAAACCCACTGAGATCCAAAAACACTCGGCGAATGATGGCCGGATTCGGAGTACTGCCTTGAGAATGAACACGGGTGTGGCACAATAGGCTTTATAGCTTGAGCGCCAGGGATTGGGACCTCACGCCCTCCCCCCGCCTACATTACAACTAACCAACTAACTATCTGAAGACAGCGAAGTTTGTGGCATATTCACGTACAGAGCTATCTTGTTCTTTGAAGAAAGAACGGACAGTAAATTCGATTTTTGAATGTGTAGTGGGGGACACACTCTGCATTTCTTCCAAGGTCGAATTGAACGATGTTTTTTCTACTATATCGCCCGGTTCATTATCTGCTTCGATTGTAATCAAAAGCAAATGTTCTTGGCAGTGAAATGTTCGATTTCATTCCCCTATTACTTATGGATCCAAATGGATAGTTGAAGATCGAGCCGGTTGCTGGAAAACGACCTTGTTTTGTTCCTTTTGGCGAGAAAGTAGATTAATAGACCGATAATACACATTCTTTAGCATTAAAAGATTCCTGAAATAAATTGAACAAAAATAAATTTGAGAATAATACGAGAGTCTTTAAACTATAAAAAAAGTTCAGTTTAGTTTCTCTATTGCAAAATTCGAGATATTTATTCACGGAGTCTACATTTTGGACTTTCAATCATTATGAAAAATATTCTCTTCATATTTAAAATGAAATCTTGTATATATTAGTTTACGAGAAAATGTTGTCAGGAATGCCAGTACATTGATTTGAATAAAATTACTCTTCATTTTTAAATACCAATAATATCTTCAAAAATATATTTTCTTATTGCTAAAATGTTAGAGTTTATTCTTCGACAAATTTGATGTAATTGAAGATCACGCAGCAAGTTCTTAGCCTAAAATTCTTTTTTTTTCGGAAATCGAAAAGGGAAGTAATTTTATTTTTAGATCTATAAAGATCTAGAGCTACCCCTGAACAAGTTTTTACAAATGAAAGACAGAATTGTATATTATTTTCCCACTATCTCGCTAAAAGGAACCAAGTTGAGAAGTAGTATTAGACAAAATCCATTTTTATATTTTTTACTTAGTCCCCCAGTTTGTTTGAAAATATTTGTATTTGACAAATATTCATTTTCATCAAAATATAAACCTCGAAAGTTCTGATCAAACAATGACCGACCATGACAGCCATTTGGAAAGCCATGGAGATTATTGTGATCTAATGCACTAGGAATGAAGGACGAGCAGCTTTGATCTTTACTGGTAACCCGGCTAGAATGAAAATAAATTATCATAAATTTGGTTTCAAGGAGTATATTTTTTTAACATTATTGCGATTCGTAATACGCTCGTGTTGTCACTTTTTCGTGGCAAAGTGTCTTATCAAGAAATGCGTGCCATCATAGAAATGGCACCCTGTGTTTCCCTTGGAATGCTGCCTAATAAAATTGGCTCGAAGTTGCGTCCGGCGCTTCTTTACATTTGTCAAAATTGACCTTTGTATTATACAAGGCCTCACAAAAATTACCAACATTTGAAAGTAGAACTTTTTCAATACTTGGTAATTAATAATATAGGATTAAATTTCAAATTAGGCATTTTAGTTGACGTCATGCCCTGTCGGTGTAATCAATTCCTAGCAGAAACATAGCCGAAAATATCGGTTTGCAAAACAGTTTTTAAAATTGTTCTGTAAACATCAATCACAGATCGATTTTAAGAAGATGAAAATTACATTTATCTAGATCTGCTTAAATGCTCTTCTACACCTTCCGTCAATGGATCGCCGACCGTCCCATATCGGAATATCTATTCACACCTTCGTCAAATGTAGTGTAATATGTTCATATTTTAGCTATCTCCTGAGACTCACTACAAGATTACTAAGACATTACTAGATTTTACTAACGAAAACATTATGGCCCTTTCTTTAGAAAAAGCTCGGTTTATTTCCTAACATTTTGTTATGAATTTTACAGAAAATCTCATATGATTTGAGAGCTGTTTGATTAAATTTTGAAGATTTTCACTAATCTCGAATAGCGACTGAAAAACGTTTTTTGGTTCAAAATTGAACTACTACGTTGAAAGTTGAACTAATTTGTTAAAAATTCAGTTTTTTTATTGATGATTCATCATTTTAGTTGACAAATCTCTTTTTGTTAAAAATTGATATATTTTGTTTCCACATTTAAAAAAATAATTAAAGGAAAATGTAACTATTCCATGTTTGATTGAATATTTATTTTCTTCAGTTGATAATTCAACTACTTGAAAGAAAAATTCTTTATTTCGTTGAAACTTTGTCTTTTGTGGTAGAAAATTAATCTTCTTGGTGAATAATTCACCTTTTTGATTGAAAATTCATGTATTTTGTTGAAAATTATTATTTTCTCTGTTTTTGCTGCAAAATTTATCTTTTTGGTTCGAAATTCATTCCTTTAACTTGAATTTTATTTATTTTGTTATTGAAGATCATTTTTTCAACGGAAAATTCAATCATTTTTATGATTGCGTTCTGAAAAAATAATTTTGGGATATTTTTTAAAATCAGTGGTCATTTTTAATTTTACATACTAGTGCGGGCTTCAGAAAAAATATAAATCCATATTTTCAAAACCATTTTTTCCTCAAAAAATCAAAATGAAGTTTTTTTTTCTATCCCTGATGGGAAATTTTTTGCTTTACGAGAAATATGATACATAGGATAATTCGAGTAACTTTTATGTTATAATTTGAGTGGCAATTTAGTTATCATACTTAATGAGAAATTAGCAACAATCAGAATCCCTAACTTCGACATTAATTTTTAATTCACATATATTTTACGTTCAATATTTTAAGTATTTTTGTTATAAAAGATTTAATTATAAAAAGCTGCAATACTTTTAAAATTTATGTTTATTTATGAAATAATCCCGATTTTTAGTACCGCTCGCACTGATCGTACCGACAATTTCCGACGGTAGTGTATTGCTTCTTCGTCAGGAAGTGCAGTTGTTATTTTTCTTGATCAGGACATCAGGATGTTCTAATGACGAAGTTCACCCTCTGGTGAGGTGAAGTAATCCGCTAACGTCTCCTGTATTTAAAAGACGTTATTAGGAAGGTAACCATCGTAGAGACGCTCTTCGCCTTGGTCTCTTCTATTTTCGACAGCTCTGATAGGAATCCTGTAACGTCTGTGCCAGGCATTTAGGGGCAATTCCTCAGTGAGAACGGAATTGTGCATGCACACCAAAGCTTTGACAACGTTGATGGATGTTTCCAGTTTGAAGTCCAACCGTTTGTGCAGAATTTTCCACCTCGCAGACTGGAGTTCAAAACTGTCTTCAATGCAGTTGCCAGCCCTAGATGATCTGCAATAAAGAAATATTATCAAATCACCTAATAACAAACGAGCATTACTTTCTGTCTTTCTTATAACTTGTGGAAGTTTAGAGTATAAATGAAGTATAAAATATAAAAACTTGTATTCAAACACTCTTTGCCTTTCAGTAAGGTCATTTTACTATTATATGCCTTTATCAGATAATGCGTGAACGTTAAAATCGGATCTTCGGCAAAAAAGAAGGTAAGCCGATATTGAATCGCGGTAGGAGTGCCGTCTCAGGAAGGCCAGCTTGATGCGTTTCAAGTGCCTGATATAAAATAGTATTTTGAAACGCAGAAGAATCACTCACAGAACCTTGGTGAATGAAAATATTGTAAAGAGGTTAATTATTGCAGAGGAATTCACGAAAAAGACATGAAAATATCTCAAAATACAGGAAAGAACATTTGTATACGTAGGTAATAATTAACAAATCGGCCCACAATGATTTCCAACATCCACCCACGTGAACCGATAGTAAGAATCACATGATGCCAACATCTTGAAGCTGTGATACTTCTTATAATTGAAGTAAAGCCTGCCTGAATGAGGGGGAGCTTTAATCCGAATCTTCTTTCCATCTTGAGTTCCGACACAATTTGGGAAATCCCATCTGACTCTGAAGCCTTGAACAACAATTTTCCATTCTTCGGGAGACTTCCCACGCAAGTATACTGGTGATAAGAGTTCCCAAATCAGCGGGCATACTTCGGAGGTGATCTCGTACATTGTACTGGAACCCACTCGAAAAAAAAATTGCTGTCGTCAACTCGCTGTCTCCGCGAGCGACGTAACTGTAAAAATGAATAAAAATTGATATTGGTTCCAATTTTATGCTTTCATATCATACAACTCCCGGCAGTAAGGCTTCGATAGAAAAAGATCAGGATTTTCACTTTTCAACGTAAAAGTGAGGAATATTTTATCTTTTTGAAAACTCGATTTTTCCATTAGACGAAAAGCACAACATATTGAACAGATTATCTGATAAATTAATTGCTTTCCTTTCCATATAGCGACCTTCACAACCATCAGAATTGTCTTATATTCCTTGCTGGTAAACAAATTGTACATTTATTGAATACCAGACATATCTTAAATTTCGTGAAAGAAAAAAAAAGAGTTTAAAAAATCCTTCATTCTGAGTTATGCAAAAGTCGTTATTATCAATTTTTTGCATAATCTTCCTAATATGCTAAGTTTTACAAAATGTTGTCCTAGAAAAACTAAAAATATTTCAAACATACAAGATTTTTTGAAATTAGGCATATTCAGTAGATTACTGGAAAAATGAAAATAAACAATATTTTTGTGATAGGCTGAGAATTAGGAATTTTTCAATACAGATTTAATTCAGGGCCGAGTCATTTGAATTGCCAAAATCTTGTTTTTTTCAAATAAATTTTGAGTCTGGTGCAGTTCATGCTCAAAAAAATATTACGATAGTTTAAAAAAGTTTTAAAAATTATTTTAGTTTCTTAAGATTTAGTGAAAAGGAGCTTTTGGTCTAGAAAGACTGAACTTATAAAAATCTTTGAAGATTGCATAATTTCGGGAGATTTAATAGGAAATAAGCAGAAAACGCGAGATCCCTTACAATAAACTGGAAAACATTTCTATTCGGATTCCTAGAAATCCCTCAAAATCTTTTGAAAACTCATAAAACTTCCGTTAAAACCTTTAAAATCACTTGAAATACTATAAATACCGTATACTTACTTCAAGGTAAGGTCTAATCGCAACTCCGTGGATAGCGGCCGTCCGAGACTAGTTTTAGTGAGTCTTGGCGCTACAATTTCGTTCAATTTCTTGAATTGTTCCACCGTTAATCTTACCATTTTTACAAACCCTTCTTCGTCATAATTTGCGTCATACAAAAAACTGTATTATATGCGCCAAACATGTCACGCATTTTGTTCGTAAGGTGCGGTTCAACGAACCAACGACGAGTTGAGTCTTTCCTTTCACAATCTTCCACATATTTCACATATAACTGGAGAAGACACATCCACTGAAAGGCAATGATTAAGATTGCAAAACACTCGAGCATTTTCAAGGATAATAAAAAAGTGCTCAATCTTAACTGGCAGTCGGTTGTAGTGACAGACTGACCAAAACACTATCGGCCATTTTAGTTTTTGAATATCAGAAATCGGAACGACGGAAGACGTGAAGCGCCACAAAAATTGTCGAAGTTGGCAACAGATGCGCACGCATTTCGTCGATGCTGCGTCGACTTATCAAGTCCTATTGTGGAGAGACCTTGATGGTATGAATGTATCATTTACACATTTTTTCAGGTTTTATAACTTTCAATCGAATAACACAGAAAAAACAAATGGTGAATCTGGAGCTAATTTCAGGGTACAATTTCCCTGCAACAAAAATTAACCTTGGCCACTGGCGTAGCCAGGATTTCATAAAGGGAGGGGTTCGAAAGGTTGAACAAAAAGTACCTTAGTACTTACAGGGAAAAATCAGACTAATTTAAGACATAAAATTTATGAGTGTCATATCTATCATCTTTGCCGGAAAAATTGTTTTAAAATTATGAAAATGCTACACTATTACGCACATCCATGACTTTCCTAGCATATGTTCAATCATCCATTAATTAAGACCATATTAGAGCCATTCGGTTCTGTATAAGGGGCAAGCCATATTCCACGTGAACAGTTATTCGTGGGGGAGGGTAGGTGTAAAAAATCCGCGATTGTTCACGAGGGGTGCCGGGGGTTCTAGCGAAAATCCACGTGGACGCATGTTCTTCTGCACCTGCGGATTTCTTTTAAGAAAAAACATGAGAAAATAGAAAATTTGAACTACTTTTTGTTTGGACCTCATTCCTTGTATCATTAGGCTTTTTCAAAGAAAAAAGTGATAAAAAATTGTCCACGTGGTACATGGACGGCCCCCAAAAGCGCGCTCGTACATTTCAGACCGATTAAAGAAGAATCTAGGGTTTCAAACGAATTATTGTATTTTATTATATTAGATTATATATATATATATATATATAATGTTATTCCTATTACAAAATTTATTGTTAAAATTTTTACTTGATATTACACTTAATATTACATTTGGGTAGTGTTTCTAGGTGGATAGTTTCTTGTAGTAAATAACTACAAGTGTGGGCTTACCACACCTACGACTACTACTAACTAAGTCAAGGGGGGGGGGGGGTTACACCCAAACTCCTCCCTTGGCTACGCCACTGATCTTGGCAGTGTGAAAGGTACTCTGACGAAAGATATCGTTTCCTTTGGACTTGGGGTACGAAACGTCACATACTGTCAAATGTTTTTACATTCTTGCGGCAAAAGCAAAAATTTATATTTGTATATTAACTGCAAAAACTTTATATATACTTTTAAGAAATGTAATTTGTTTTAAAAGTTTCCATGAGCCAAGGGCGTTGAACAAGAAAAAATTATAGGTGTTTATGGAATTGGGCCCCTAAATTGCAACCTCATTTACAACTCGTGATGAACCACCATACAATAATGTGGATGCTTAAAACAAAATCTCATCCTGTATTTCTTGTTTCAGAATTAAGTTCACAGTCTGAACGTTTGCGTGATGGTGGCTCTAATCCTGGTGTTCATCGCGGTGGAATTTCTTCTTCTTCTCCTGGCAGACAATGTCCAGATACGAAACTTTCTATTGCCAAACCTGATTATTCTGTCGGGTCTCCACCACCTGCCGAACCACCTCTTCGTGACAGGTCTAGGTCTCCTAGTCTCAGGCAAACTTTTAGAACTGTACTTGGATATAGATTTGAAGATCTTGCATTTATTCGACTCATTCCCCACAATAATGCGAATCGGATATTCGAACTCCAAAGATACGTTTTTCCCTCTGATAAACCAATTCGATTGAGAGCAAGAACTCATATCCTCAATCCCATGCCAACCGGAGAACAAATTGTGTTATCAACGTCCGATGGCGACATCTGTGCAATATTGGAAAAATCTTCAAACAGATACACTGTTCTTCGTGGAATATTTACATTTATTTCGGGGGTGGCAAAACAGGCTAAAATAAACATATGCAGCGGCGTGGTTAAAGAATTGACCCCAGAAGAAATCGCAGAATGTCCAGTATCCTCCAAAGAAGTAATAAAGAAGAACTATACAGTATTACGTATGTATGCCACAATTATCCACACCGATAATAAATCATGAAAAACGCGCGCATCAGTCGAATCTGGCACTTTGCGCTCATGCTATATGCTTAGACCGCGCTTATGCATAGACCTTTCGAAATTAATATTCAAGGATAAGTTTTTACATTCACAACTACATTTTTTGACATTTCACAAATGTAAAAAAAAATCTATCAAATTACTTTAAATATCACAACGTTCATATCACTTGATATTGTGCCATTTAAAGAAAGTTTGATTTCAACTTTTTTTATGTCTAGTTCACTTCATAACATATCCAATTATCAAGCCGTTCAGTTCACAATGCGCAATGCTAAAATCTTTAAGATTAAATATTTTTCATCTTAAACGTAAATTTTCAATTAACAAAATTTTCGATTCAGTTTGGAAAATTCAAGATGTAATTTTTGTTCTTTGTAAACTTGAATTGTATTTTATTGTCGCTTCATACGAATCTTTCAAAAATTCAAAAAATGTTGACATTCAATGTAACCTGTTTCAGAAGTTGGTTTCAATTCATATATGGCCGTCAATTCTAGAAAAATAAAAATTCAGTAAAAACTGGTTGACAAGGAGGCACATGCCTATTCAGAGTTCTCAATTCTTTAATTTTTTTTCTGTATACAACTTGTAACAAACAAGATATTTTTTTAGGATTTGTATGTTGAATTAGCATGATAACCTCTGAATGTTCTCTGCTACTTGTTTTCTCAACTGTCTAATTGAAGACAAGAGATTTTTAATGTAATGGGGGAACTCACCTAACGCGAATCCCAGTACCAGACTTTCACAAGAAGAAGAACATTTTGATTTTGCTTGATTTTTTGATATTGGATATCATTTAGGAAATATGTTCGATAGCTTCAAAAAGATATCTGGGAAAATTTTGAATGAATTAGGGTTTACTTTTTTTAAAATGAATTTTAAGTTTTGAAGACGTCAAAATATGTCGAAAGGTAAATTGCAAGACTTTGGGAAACTTTCTTTAATTGTGCATGGATGAAAGATTTTCGAAGATTTAGAAAAAAAATTCTAAGCTTTTCATGAATATTGAAAAGCATTAAGAAAATACAAAAATTTTCTTGAAGAGTTATCGTGCCAAGCATCGAGTCTCAAAAACCAAAGTTTTCTGAGATCCTAAGAATTAAAATTATATTATCGGCTATGTTTGATGAAAAAAAAAACATTATTCTCTCTTATGAAAGTTCAGAACTTACGAAGAATAAATATTTAAATAATGGGTTTTCTAAATTTACTTTTTCGTTACTGCCCCTTCTTACCAATTTTTGAAAAATTATTGAATTTTATTCAATCGTAGATCATTTTTGTAGGAGAAAAATTTCCTACAACTTTACTGTTTCTGTTTTCTTTAAATGAGTAAATAATCTTCAAATATAGTTATTTGTTTAAAGAATGTTTTTTTCAGTCGTTGAATGAGAAAAAATTATGGGCGCTCACAGAATTGGGCCCCTCAATTGCAACCTCATTCATAACGCGTTATATACCAGCATACGATTGTGTAATTAAAGCAAAAATGTAACCCTGTATTCCTTGTTTCAGTATTAAGTTCACAGTCCAGGTCTCCTACTCTCAAGGAAACTTTTCCAACAGTATTTGGATATAGATTTGAAGACCTTGCATTTATTCGACTTATTCCCCACAACAATCCGAATAGAATATACGAACTACGAAGATATGTTTTTCCTCTCGATAAACCAATTGGGTTGAGAACAAGAACTCGTATCCTCAATCCCATGCCATCCGGAGAACAAATTGTATTATCAATGTCCAACGGCGACGTTTATGCAATATTGGAAAAATCATCAAGCAGACAAACGATGCTTCGAGCAATATTTAAACCTGTTTTTGGGCTGCCGGCACGGGTGAAAATAAACATGAATAGCGGTGAGGTTGAAGAATTGACCACGGAAGAAATCGCGGAATGTCCAGTATACTCTAAAGAACTAATCACAAAGAATTATACAGTAATACGTGCGTGAACCACAATTTTTCACACCGTTAATAAATTTTAAAACACGCGCGCGTCAGTCAGATCTTGTGTTTTGTGCTGGGTCTTTAGGTTCCAGCTGCGTTTGTGCATACACCATAAACGATTACAGTTCAGGAATAACGTTTTAAATTTACAATTAGATTGGTTTATATTCCACAAAAGTTTAGAAGAAAAATCCATCAAATTACTTTATGTAGCACAAATTTCATATCGCTGGATATTGCGGCATTTAAAATGAGTTAGATTTCAGTTTTTTTATGTTAGGTTCACTTGTTAACATTTTGAATCATCAAACTTTTTAGTTCACAATGCGTAATCCTAAACTCATTTGGATTAAGAGAATTTCGTTTGTAACGCACCAATTTGCAAAATTCACAAATTTATTGATTTATTTTTTATTCTAGCGTACCGAATATGATAATGTAGCGCAGGAACATTTGAACGGTTCAATTTTTAAAAGATTAGAAGTTTTAATTTTTTGGTTTAACGGCTGGGAAAAACCTTGAATTTTTTTGCTTGATTAGCACGCCCATCCTGCTTTCATGGAAGCTCTTTTGGCTTTCATGAACACACTCTCACCTCTTGCCTAGCGCTTCGCAGTCGATGAAAGTGTGTAAAAAATGCGTCATTTTCTATAATATTTTGAACTCTATTAAATGTATGTTTAAATAATTCTTTACCTCGAAGCGAATGTGCTTATTCAGATAATGCAAAATAAAGTGAAAATTGTATTCTTCATCATTATTTTATTTTAGTTACCCTAAGAGATGTCTATGTATATGAACAGTTTTTTTCCGATACTGAAAAAATTTCTCGTTTTATCTTTCGCAACTTATACGTACGTATTATCAAATACATAAAAATAACCATATAAAAAACTGAAAACATATTTTTTAAATAGAAAAGTTAGAACAATAAATCACTATGATATTTTTCAACTTGAAAAAACTCCCGGTTTTTGTGTGACCTACAATTGTAAAAATAAGAACATATTTCTTTGAAGTCTCTTAAATCAACAACTGGAAATTTTTGTTCAGAATGTAGATTTTCGATTTTTCATTCGAATTTTTGATGGGTGAACACACAAGCGATGGTAAAAGAGGGCTAGTTTAAGGAAAAGTAAGCCCCCATATACTAAATTCTTAGCCTCACCCCCCCTCCCCCACCACAACCTTGGAACCTTTTGATATTTTCTTTATTTATCTTCCATAAAATCTCCTCAAATTATGTTTGTGAACATGTTAAGTAATCAACACTTTTTTATCCGATATTATTTGCTGATTTTTTAACCACCAACTATATTTATTCTTTATAATTAGAAAAATGAATATGATTTGCTAAAATTATTGAAAATGGTTCAAGATATATGAGGGCACGTTAGTCTGGCCCAGTTGAGTTTTCACTTTGTTGAAATAATGCAATTTTATAAATTATATTATATAGGACTCCCCACGCAAGAACGAGACGTAGATTCATTCTAGCGCAGCGGAGTTGGCCCCTGGCGAATGAAAATCAAAATCGTACATTTTGAATTTTCAAATATACGTTATTGTAGAGAATTACACTCCGCATCTTTTTTTCTTTGCAAGACATCGTATCTTTATTAGCAGAGAGGTTTTCTATGACATAAGTTACAGAGAAATGTGTAACCAAATAATTTTCGTAAGAACTGACTCTTATGAAATGTAAATATCTCAGAAGGACAAAGTTGACGCCTTTAGTCTAAGAGATAACGACTATGGTATAGATTGTATAAGCTAGTGAATACGTGCAATATTTACTAGCTACATTGTTAATGAAATTTCTAATTATTACATTAAT
This sequence comes from Andricus quercusramuli, assembly GCA_932178445.1. Taxonomy (NCBI): domain Eukaryota; kingdom Metazoa; phylum Arthropoda; class Insecta; order Hymenoptera; family Cynipidae; genus Andricus; species Andricus quercusramuli. Next base: position 60,025 of record CAKNXH010001797.1, read on the forward strand.
CAGTTCATCTTCTACTAAGAAAATATGAAGATTGTCTGTACTCTGTTCTTATGCTTGGCCGTTATCCTGAATTATATTGGTGAATATAATAGTATATCTATAATATAGATAAATATATATTTCTTGCATGCGCAAAAATAGTATATGAATAAAAGTAAAATGATTCTGATAACTATATTATATAAGGGAAAATTTAACCTCGAATCATAACCTTCTATAAAAAGATTCGAATGTTGGTGGAGGCTACACGGCCGACGCAAGAAAAGAACGGTCCAAACGTTAATGTTAATACCTTAGAATATAATTTTTAAGGTCAAAACTGATAAAAATTATGTTAAGAAAAATTATCTACAGACATTTTTTTAAACGAAAATTCGGTAAGCTTAGAACAAATATTTTTTGCTGGGAATAGGGACCTCGTTAAACATAACCAAATATTCGTTTAAAGTACGACAACTGTTCACAATTAGAATAAACAATTATCGATTGTATCATTTGGTAGATTGTGATATATACATAAAACGTTCCATCCAAAGCGTCAAAAGACAAGAACTAACAAAATAGATCTTAAATCACATGAACTTATTCTAAAATGCCTGACAGTCCCTTCAGTATACTTGGAATATACTTTTCATTGGTAACGACGGTGTATAACCTTGGAAAAACCGTAATTTTTTCAAGTTTTATCAGCATGTCAAGTTTCGTATTCAAGTTTAGACCTTAAAAATTATATTTATGGCAATTTTTTGATGAATTTCAGAGAGAATGTTTTGTATGATGTGATACGACTGTTGCAGCGAATAAAATATGAACATGTTTGTTTAAACAAATTTGATAAATTTTTCTCAGAAATTGCGCATGAATCGCATTCATAGCTTCAGGCTCACGGAGAGTCGAGCGAATTTTAAGCAACAAAGAACTTCCAGCGCGAAAGTTGTTCGAAAAGATAGTTTACTTTTACAGTATGAATATGCTCATTACCAAAATAATGATTTAAAATGAATTATCATTGAGAAATGAAAGTTTAGTTTTGGCCACGTGGCTCGTTTATTCGCACATATGTATCATCTCGATGCCTTTCACAGTGTGACAAAAAGCACTGTTTTTGGACAAAATGGCTGGACAGCTTAGTTTTCAACTTATCTTAATGTATATTATTCAAAAATCTTGTGGCTTTTAGATATAGCGTGCAGCTGTCATTATATAAAATACTACAGCTAAAGATTATTTTTTTGTCAAGTAATAAAATCCATGACTTTTTTACATTCTCATCAGAGAAGGTATTAGATTTGTGTAAAATTTGACCCTCCCCCTTTTCAAATTTCAACGTTTTGAGACCCCCTGAATACAAAAAACCGGTTTTTACGAATGTGTCTGTCTGTCAGTCTGTCTGCCTGTGTGTGTGTGTGTCCGTAGATTTTTAGTTTGTCAGCACGATAACTTTTGAAAGAATTGACACATTGGATTGGGCTCTGGTATACTTTCCAAGTTTCCTAAAATGAAGGTCAAGTTTGTTAGCCAGCTATTTTGGTGGAAAATTCAAAAAATTCAGTGCATTTTTCGAATTTTTTAGACCACTTTTTTCAATATTTAAAAATTCTATGTACGTTTCATAGTCGTATTCAAAAATACGAACAATTTATAATAATGACTGTTTTTGAAAGCAATACCGGAGTTATAGCATTTACAAAATTCCAAAGAACAAACCAAAATGAACATCTTAAGCGAAACAACGCACGATATGAAGAAATGTCAGAGGATGAATGGACAAAAGTTGTTCAACCAAACAAGATCTACTTTTCTATAAACTTTTATTTTAAAAATACATTTCAAGTGAAAAATTGACTTTTTGGAATAACGATACACGCTACAATGACATTTTTACTAACAAAATTTTTCGCCCAAATTTCATATCTAAATTTTCTTATAACCACTTTACGCTAGGATGCATATTTTCAGTTCAATTCGTAAAAAATGATATTGAACATAAACAAATTAAATTTATGGGAAGCGGCAGAAGTTGCAATGAAATGCATAATAGCACAATTGTTTTTTTCTCAATAGGATGCGCACTTGTTTTTCAATCATAAGAACAAAACAATGAAAATATGTATGTCTCAATACCAATGCATATCATGAATTGTAAGAATATAAATTCATCAAAATGATACATTTTTCAGGGTAGCTGAGAATAAAATTTAATGCAAAATAAGAAAGAAATATTAAATTAATTATGATAAATTAATATTGTACTTTATTTTGTAATATCTGAATAAGCAACTCCAGGCCGAGATGCATATATAAGTGTAATGTACATTTGATATAAAAGTGTTGAACTTAATGTAGAAAAGTTCAGATTTTGGACAAAATCGTGTGCGAAGCACGAGATATGTGATGAAAATGTGTTCGTTAAAGCCGAAGGTACTTCAGCAAAAGATAATTCACAATCAACAAATCACAGTTTTCGATGCGCCTTCAATTTTAAAAGTCCTGTGCGAGGTAAATATATTATTGAGCGCGAAGTGCGAGAATCAACAGTTTCGCGCTCTAGGCGCGATCAGACTTGCGAGCGAAGCGAGCCGCGCGCGATGATGATGTGCCAACGCAGCAGGGAGATTTTTCACTTTATTTTTTAATCTTGCCTTCTGTTTTAAAGATTTAGAAATGTAATAAAATTTAGAGAAGTTGTAGGCTCCGGAAGCTTCGATCATGATTCCTTAAAGAAAGCAATCCCAAAGCTACTGGAACGTGTACGTCATCCGCTTCTGCTCCTTCTGTCCTAGAAGGTAAGCAAGAGCGGGAAATTTACGCGTGATAACATCGGGCAACACTGTTCCCTGGAGTCAGGTCTCTAGCCGCGGATGACCTTACGCGGCAGACTAGACAGTTGGAGATGAAGGTTTCACCTCTGGATACTTTTTTAGAGCTACCAATCTTTGTAGAATTTAAGAGGAACAGTGTTGACGGACCAGATGGAGTGATCCCAGGAGAACAGCCTTTTGCATCCGGTTCGCGATGAAATGAGCCTGACGCTGGCAAGCCGGAATCTTGTTGAGTTGGCTAATAAATGAAGCTTTCATACCTCCAAGACAGCCGATTATGAGAATTATAAGATGGACTTTGTAGCCTTGGTACAGCTTACTCAGCTCGAAAAGAAGTGCTTGATATTTCGCCTGTTTTTCTCCCTCGTTTGCCGTGCTATTACCATCGGCTGGTGCCGAGAATTCAATCACGTAAATGATCTTGTTCTTCAGATCTTGGAGGACAATGTCAGGCTTCGTAGCACTGATTCGTTGAGTGGTGGAGAATGAGAAATTCCAGTAGATCTTACACTGATCATTCTCCACAACTGACTCGAGTTCCCCCTGGGCGTATGGCAAGACGGGCAATAGATCAACACCATAGAAATGCCTAAGATGGTAATATATCACTTTTAGAGCTGCATTGTGTCTCTATATGTACGCGCAGCGTGCATATTTAGAGCATCCACTGAGAACATGTCCAAGTGTTTCGGGCTCTAGCTTGCACGCTCGGCAGTTGGTATCGCGTACAGGTATATTCATTATGCGCTCGCGGTAAACTAAGGTGTCTATGACGCCGTCTTGACAGGCAAAAAGAAAAAAATTATTATATACACCATTTTTTAATACGAATAGGCAGTTTGAAAATGTCTGCAACTTTACTGGCCGAATTTTGTTTTCAAGATGAGAATACTCATTTTGAAGTCTGACACATTTTTAAATTTGAATTTCGTCGGTATGTCAGGTCTCTGCCTGTCCAGCGGCTTGAATACCACGCACTTGGTCTTGGGACCTACGTGCGGGTCGCGCGCGATGGCTTCGGCGGGACCTCAAGCGCGAGGCAAGCCGGAAGCGTCACTTTTTCGTGAGACGCCCGACCGAACGGTGAAAAATTTATACATTGTTATTCTGGCGAGAAGTCGGTCTACGGACATTGTGCCCTTAATTGTCAAAATTCGACGAAAATTGCGATATTTCTGACATCGACTGTCATACTTATTTGTCTCATGTTTATTCGGTTCAATTGTTTCCTTGCTAGTTGGGAGTCAACTAGCTGGCGCTCGACATGTTTTAATTCACAGTAAATTTATTCAATTGAGCCTTGGCAGCCCCGACCGAAGCTGTGCCAAGTGAGGGATGTATGTATTTTATGTTGTTTACCCATTTTAGGGTTGCCCTGCTCTTCGTTAACAACAAAAACGAAATATATATAAAATTGAATTTCAGGCTAAAGGTCAAATGTTATGTCTTGCCATATCAATTTGATACGAATTATATGCCGTTGTAGAATTAAATAATTTAGATATTTTCTGATTATTTAATATTGAATTGGTTATAACATTTGAATCAAAAGGAATCTTTAAAATAGATTGATTGTTGTCGACTAGCAAATGTCTTGCCCTGTTTTTTCGACCCTTTTATTTAAATTCAAAATTATTGGAAGACATTGTCGGGATTAGGTCTTGCCCTGATATCGATAAAATTAATCGACTAGAATTAATCTATACAATCATCTAAGAATCAGATTTTGTTCTGATCCAGAAAATTAATGGAATAAAAATCAGATTTTATTATGGTTCCTTGTCGAATTGAGAAAAGGATCGGTTTTGTTCTGATTAACTTTATGAAAATTAAAATACATCTTATCGACCAATGACTGATTGATTGATCATTGTTCCGAATTTTCGATTCCTTATATAATCATTGAATTAAAGTTGGCCTTGTTCTGATTTTTCGATTGAATAAATAAGATTCAATTCGTTTGATCAATTCATTAAAAGCGTTTCACGGGTTTATTGACGGTGGGTCTCGCTCTGTTTCACCAGCTGAACTGATTATTGAATAGGTTCAAAATACTTTCGGACCCTATCCTGCTTATTGTTTTGGGATTTGAATTTTGTGAATTTTAGGTTGAATTGTAAACTCTTCGGATCGGTTAGATTTAAATTGAAATTGATTTTGTCAATTGATTGGGTTATCTTTTCGACTGAAGTTCGATTAATTACCAGTAATCATTGGGATTCAGAAATGATCTTTTCACCTCCAAGGAGGAAGCAAAACAGAGCTCAATCTTTGAAAGTTTCAGAAGTTGGCACGTCGGTACCCCTTAACCAGACCGTTTCGTTAGAACAAACTACCGAGGCGGTGACCGAACACAACATGAGCGAGATGGACACGGACACGCAGACCCCGATTAATGTCGAGCCAGTTACTCACACACCTAACACCGGTTTTCCTATGGGTGCGGGTAGGGGAAGGGGCTTACGTGCAACGACTCCTATCCGTCCTGGGTCAGTCAATCCTGGGTTAGATCAAAACTTCAGCATCTTAGAACGCAGAATTGAAACATTGACGACCCGATTCGAAGATGTAATCTCTCAATAAAATGAGTTGTTAGAGAGGTTACTTCAGTCGAGCCAAAAACAAGATGAACGAAGTCACGTTGCGAATCGCGTCGACCGCCCCTCATGTATGATGCTAAAACAAGGGTCCGAAGGAGGAGAGGTCTCGCCAAGTGTGCCTTGTGATAATTACCACCCGAATTATTCTGCGGATGGCGAATCGAACCCAGATGCTATTCGGAATCCTCGTACTCGTCATTTGAGTTCCCATTTACTAAACCCTTCGTCCAGCTCAGGAGCCTTTGCTCATTTCGGCAGGGATCGGGATGCAACCGAGGCCTTGAGACTCAGGTCAACTGTCAGTCCATCGACAGTAAGAAATCAAATGGTTTTGGTGGAAAGGGAACTTAGAAACGTGCATTTTGAGAATGATCATATAGGGTATCAACCAAGGATACAAAATGCGGGTTCTCGACTCACTCGTGATAGTAATTTTTCACAAAATACGAATGTAAATAATTTAGATTTCGGATGTCAAGTCACAGTTCCGCGGTTAATTATGATCGTGGTTGGTGAACCAAATACCGATGGACAAATAGTGGACAACGAGACGTGGTTTTCCATTGTCCAGTCGAAATTCGAATATGTCAACCGCACGGAGAACAAGTTCGTTATTCTCGTGGCGTGAGGACGACGCGAGCGAAAGCGACAGTCCTCCTCAAATTAATTCGAGACATACCCGAAGCGCGTCATTGATTCGTGGACCCGGTGGAAACTATTATAATTTCGACAATGACTTGCCAATGAAAATAGGATGCATAGTCAGTTCTTGGAAGATCTCTTTTCCAAAAACCGAGAGAAACCCTGAATAGTTTCTACTGATTCTTAAGAATTATTTGAGTATCAGCGGGATACATAGGGATTTATTCGTTCCGTGTTTGTCGAAAATATTTGAGAGTCCGTACAGGTCATGGTACCTTGTTAACGAAAACTCGTGGCCGACCTTCTCCTCGAAGTTCATGTATTGAAAAAATGAAACTCTTGCGGAGTTCGCGTGTAGAGCTAGACTCATATTTGAATGTACCCAGTTCCCACCGGAATTCAGAGAACAATTAAAACAGATTCTCACAAAATTTAATCCGCGACTGACTTTCGAGATTTTAAATCTATCACTTGAAAATTATACCGAATTTCTGCATTATGTCAACAAGCGTAATAACCTCTATCAGAGATCGATTGAGTCACAAAGGGCGCGTCCGAGGTCCAGCCAAACAGACCTAAATTATGTGCAGGGACAGTTCTACTCGGTCGACAAGTTTGACGAATGTTTAATTGCGGACGAATTGGGGCCGAGTGATGAGAATTCTGAGGGCGAACAAGTCACGAACTTTAATCCTATCCAAATTAAATCAACCACGAACCCTAGGAAAGATCTCAAGGTTCAGAACTCGAAATCTATGACTCGTCAGCTACTCGAATAAATCTCGGACAAGTTTCAGGCTAAGTTGAATCAAACAGACGCAACCAAAAAAGTTGTTGTTAAGATCCCTGTCGACGAACAAACAAAATCGGAAGGATCAAAACCTCCTTTTGGCCGGTCTGAACTGTTCTGTTTGAATTGCGCGAAATTAAGACATACATTGCGCTTTTGTACATCAGGTCCACAAATGGTCTGTTGCCTTTGTCGCGAAACAGGACATTTCAACACTAGTTGCCCAAAATACCAGGGAAACGCCAAAAACCCTCAGTAATTTCCCCTCAGATTACTGAAACCAAGGGCATAAATAAGGATATGCAGTCCTCTTTCATCCGAAAGGGTCGTTGACGTGCAAAAGCCAATCAACATTAACCAACCCACAGTTTTGGATGAGGTCGACAACTTCGCGAATAAAATGTCGTTCGGTGGTCCTGATCCACTGGAGTTGCGATTGTTGGACGAAGCTCCTAGTGATTCGGAAGATTCTGATAACGAGGTGGAGCATGTTTTACATGCAAAGCAGGAAAGATTGTTTGAGGAAACTATCGCCTCATTCTCATGTTCAGACGATAGCTCCGAGGAGGATGTCACTGACTCAGTCGGTCTTAAAGAAAAACCAACATCTTCCAGAACTTGGTTTCCAACCCGACTTCCTCCTTGTGTCATCCACCGACTAGCACAGAGGAGAATATATCGTCCTGGTAGCGCAACTCATGAACCTGAAAGGTCAATTAGGATACCTGTAGAAATTAACATCTTCGGTGAAAAAATTTGTGGCATTATCGACAGCGGTAGTGGTAGATCATTCCTTAGCGAGTCCGCCTACAAACAAGTCAAACAATTCCAAGCTCAGGAGTTGACGAGAGATTTGACATCACGTGCGGGCGTTCGTCTCGGAGATAAGTCGGTTGTGAAAGGACTTGGTGAAGCGAGATTCGTTATTGAAATAGCTGATGTCTATGGACCCCAATGGTTTAGTGTCATGTCGGAATTATCGGGGGATTTAATTCTCGTAATGGACTTCTGGCCTGACTTTAGGGTGGTCGTTGATCCATTCTCTCAAACATAGTTCCACGACGCTGAATTAACTCCAGACGCTCTCAATTCACGAAACTGAGCGTCTGAGAAAGTTGTTGGACTCTGAATTCTATAAATTTGACAAAGATACATAGCTTCCTTACTCTTCAAAAAAATGTATCAATGCTACGGGTCAATCGATTTGTCTTGAATTAAAACAACTTTTCTATTCTCGCATCAACTTTAAATTATGAGAATGAGAAATATTTTACTATAAAAATCAATTTTGAAAATATATAAATTAGCGTAACTTCCTTACGCTTCAATAAAATATATTAATAATATAGGTCAATCGATTCATGTCGAACCATTGAATCTTTTATATTCTTGCATCAACTTTGAATTATGACCCCTTCGCTGGCACACTGGGATCGAAAAGACCCCAGGCATGTTAAAACTTATTTAAGTCCCCACAACATCTAAAAATGGTACTAATGGTAAATGGAAAATGGCATTAATGGTTATTAATTTTTTCGTGAAAAATATCACTTTTCACTACTGTTTAACTTTTAAAATCTTTTTTCATATTTAAAATAAATTTTGAAATAAATAACCCACAGCATTCTTCGAAGTAACTCTCCAAGAGTGTGTAAAAAATTCAGCCACTCAAAACAATTAATTGGCTCTTTACGGGAAGCCTTTTTTACTTGGGGTCGAAAATACCCCAGTATGCCAGCTACGTTACGCGTCGGGAAGTGTGCCATCGAAGGGTTAATGAAAAAATTTTCACTATAAAAAACCGATTTTTAAAATATTATTAAGTGCTAAAAAAAGGCAAAAAATATTTTTAGAAATGCTTCGGTCAGTTCCAAGAAATAAGTGGGGAAAATGAGCCCTCCAAATTTCATCAATTTATGTGTAACTGTTTTCAAGTTAGCGTGTTCACGAAAAAGTGTGACATCCACACATCCACACACACATATCCGAAAAATTGCTTAGGACATTGTATTAGACATTTTTAAATTGATGAATGTTTAATTAAATGAATTTAAAAATGATTCAAAATGTTACCATTACAAAGCTTCCTCTTTGAGGGAGCAGAATGAATGAAACTTTAGTATACTTGTGCAACAAAACACGGAAAATGAGGAACTATTTGAGTAATTTATATTAAAGGGGAAAGTTTAATACTTCCATCATAGTGTTAAATTTGTTTCAGTGGAAAAATTAGTATTTTGAATACGAAATTTTATCAATCTATATTTGAAAGATTGATCGTACTAAACACTGATATGGTGCTTACTAGGCTGTATGAAAATAATTTCAATGAGAAAGAGAATGAATATCCTAATTTATAAAACGTATTCGAAAAAACTGATATTATGAATATGAACGTGTCAGAAACACGCGACCCATTGCAGAAATCAAAACTGTAAGTCTTGATTTTTCGCATATATACTCTGTTCACCGAGAGGACGAAACCGGTCGCGCAAGCTTTTATGAAAGAAGGCGTCGACGATTTTTTTTCGTTCGGTCGACAGCTAATCGCTGTTAAGGAGGTTCAATGTTACCGACTTTCTATACTTTTTGGCTGAATTAAAAATATTATGTACTTCAATGATCCTTTCTGACAGGAAATTAATTAAAACAAAGAATTTATCACGTCGAGGTGTATTTTGCATATTTTTACCTATTGGGAAAAAGTTATAACTTTCTTCGTTTCTGAAATAAGTAAGAAAAAAAATATTTTCGCGCAGCGTAAAATTCTCTTCTTTTCTGGCTTCAATTCGCTTCAAATAACAAACTATTTAGAGTTTTTTAATTTCAAGGAATTCTGTGTGGAACTATACTATATAGCTGGTAGTGTACTTATAGTTTGGTTGACGGTATATTTCGCAAATATTATTAAAAATAAAATAATAACTTTAATCGCGGATGAAACTGTGTCACCCTTTATAAAATTGATAAAACCGGAAAAATACTTCTCAATTATCCTTGATTATACACCTGAAAACAATCGCGTAGAGCAAATGACATTTGTCGTCCTATTTGTTGGAATAAATGAAGACAAAGAGTACGAGATACGCGAGTCCTTTCTTGGGTTTCATCAAGTCACTGATAAAAAAGGTTAAGGATTTGTGCATATTGTAAAAAATAAATCAGAGGAGTATGGCTTAAGCGTTTATGATTTTCGGGGTCAAAGCTACGATAACGGTACTAACATGAAAGGTAAACATAAAGGTATTCAGACGAGAATACTAGACTTCAACCCGAGAACATTTTTTGTTCCTTGCTCTCCTCACAGTTTAAGTCCTGCTGTCAATCGTTCTGCAAAATGTAGTATTGAAGCTCCTGACTTCAGGGATTTATGCAACAGGTAAATAATTATCTTTCGACGTCAACTGAAAGGTGGCAAATTTGATCTTTCGAGATTTACAGTAAAACCGCTATCTGAAACACGTTGATCAAGTCTAACAGATATGGTAAAATGATAACTATACGTAAATTGTTTGATGAAATTTACAGAAAATATTCCGTATGATGTACTACGACTCTTGAGAGTGAATAAAATGTAAATATGTTTGTTTGAAAAAATATTATAAATTGTCCCCTTAGACATTGCATTATAATAGATTACGGCTGGAGCAAAATTTTTTGTTAAACAATTAAATTCATGACTTTTGTTTTTTATAGAACATATGCCCTTGGTGAAACTATTGTTGGGCAATCAATAATTTGATGCATTATGAGGATTGATAAATAATTCGTTGATCGCTAGGTAGAGGTGGCTACAATGCAACGGTTGACGGTACCTAAAGAGATATCCTCACTAATGTCGTTCATGTTGTTGATTAGATTCATCATTGCCCTTTCATGAATTAGATTTACGTGATTACACATTACAATTACTGGCGGATTAAAGCCGATCGATAAATCCGGAAGTGGCAAGTGGAGTGACACGACGTGTCTGGGAGACAGTCTTGAGGTTTTGCATTGGAGGCAAATCGTTATGAAAAAACTGTCAATTTCTGTAATCTAAATTTCCCCTGTTGCTCTAAATTTTGTTTCCTTTTCGATTTTTTCTCTTCTGCTATTTTTTCAGCGTCTTCCATTTCAATTTCCTGCTGTACTCGTTTATCCTTCAATGATGAACTGCAGATCAGGAAAAAAATTGTTCATTATTTTATTTACAAATTCAATTTGTAATCTGATTACAAATACAGTTTGAAAACTTCTAAATGAGTCGGTTCCATTTTTTTGACAGAATAAACTGAAAATTTATTTCCAGTCACTTCTTGCTGATCATGCGATCATCATGCGAGGACGTATTTATACCTTCATAAGAAGCTTTCACACTAAACGTTTTTGGTCCCTAAGAACTCGCTTAATACCCATGAGCTTGATGGTATGACTGTATCATTTATACATTTTATAACTTCTAATCAAACAACACAGAAAAAACAAAGTGTGAATCTGGCGCTAATTTTAGGGTACCATTTCAGTGCAACAAAAATTAACTTTGGCAGTGTGAAAGGTACTCTGAAGCAAGGTATCGTTTCCTTTGGATTTGGGGTATGAAACGTCACCTACAGTCAATTGTTTTGACATTCTTGCAGGAAAAACGAAACTCTGTATTTGTTTATTAACTGTGAAAACTGCGGAAGCGGCAGAAGCTACAACCTTCTTGTCAAAAAAAAAAAGATGTAGAATTTAATTTTCTATAAGAATGTATACTTTTAAGCAATGCAATTTGTTTTGAAAGTTTCTATAGGCCAAAAGCGTTAAACAAGAGAAAATTATAGGTGCTCATGTAACTGGGCCCCTCAATTACAACCTCATTTACAACTCGTGATGAACCACCACACAATTATGTAGATGCTTAAAACAAAATCTAATCCTTTATTTCTTGTTTCAGAATTAAGTTCGCAGTCTGAACGTTTCCGTGATGTTGGCTCTAATCCTGGTGTCCATCGCTGTGGACCCTATTCTTCTTCTCCTGGAAGACATTGTCCAGATACGACTCTTCCTTTTGCCAAACCTGATTATTCCGCCGGGTCTCCACCACCTGCCGAACCACATCTTCGTGACAGGTCCAGGTCTCCTACTGTCACGCAAACTTTCAAAATCGTACTTGGATATAGATTTGAAGATCTTGCACTTATTCGGCTTATTCCCCACATCAATGCGAATCGGGTATTCGAACTCCGAAGATACGTTTTCCCCCCTGATAAACCAATTCGATTGAGAAAGAGAACTCATTTCCTCAATGCCATGCCAACCGGAGATCAAATTGTATTATCAACGTCCGAGGGCGACGTCTGTGCAATATTGGAAAAGACATCAAACAGACACACCAATCTTCGTGCAATATTTACATTTTTTTCAGGGCTGGGAAAACGGGCAAAAATAAACATGTACAGCGGCGCGGTTGCAGAATTGACCCCAGAAGAAATCGCGGAATGTCCAGTATCCGTGCAAGATCAAATAAAAAAGGACTATACAGTATTACGTATGTAAACCACAATTATTCACACCGATAATAAGTCATAAGAAACGCGCGCGTCAGTTAAATCTGGCGCTTTTCCCGCGGGCTTTATGCTTACCCCACGTTTATGCATACACCTTTTTAAATTGATATTCAAGAATAAATGTTTACATTTACCATTACATTTTTGTTTATTTTGCACTTGAAGTTCATTTTACTGTCGCTTCATACTAATTTTTTAAAAATTCAAAAATGTTGACACTCAATGTGACCTATTTAAGAAGTTAGTTTCAATTTATAGATGGCTGTCAATTTTAAGAAAATACGAATTCAGTACAAATTTCTTTATAAGGAGACACTTACGTGCCTATCCAGAGTTCTCAATTTTTAAATTTTTTTCCAGATATAACTTGTAACAAACAAGACATTTTTTTAGGATTTGTATGTCAAATTTGCATAATAACCTCTGAGTTTTCTCTGCTACCTGTTTGCTCAACTGTCTAATTAAAAAAATATATTTTTTTAATGTAATGTGGGAACACACCTAACGCGAATCCCAGTACCAGACTTTCACGACAGGTGGGAGGGTTTTGTAAGTAATTTTGGTTCTTGAAAAAATTTATTTCTGAATGATTCGGAACATTATTGATTGAAGAGAAAATTTTGATTGTGGATGATTTTTTAAGATTGGATATCATTTGAGAAATATGTTAGATACCTACAGAAAGATATCAAAAATTTTTGATTACTTAGGGTTTACTTTTTCTTACATTAATTTAAAGTTTTAAAGACCTCAAAATATGTAGAATAGAAAGCTGGAAGACTTTGAGAAACTTTTTTTAATTGTGCCTGAATGCAAGATTTTCGAAGATTCAGCCCAAATTTCTAAGCTTTTCAAGAATTTTCAAAAGCATCAAGAAAATAAAGAAATTTTTTTGAATAGTTGTTGTGCCAAGAATCAGGTCTCTCAAAACACAAAGTTTTCTAAGATTTTAAGAATTAAAATTATATTATCGGCCATGTTTAATGAGAAAAATAACATTATTTTCTCTTAAGAAAGCTTAAAACTTACGAAGAATGAATATTTGCATCATGTTTTTTCAAATTAAATTTTTTCTTTCTGTCCCTTCTTACCAATTTTTAGAAAATTATAGAATTTTATTAAATGAGAAAAAATTATATGCGTTCATAGAATTTGGCCCCTCAGTTACAACCTCATTTACAACTCGTGATGTACCAGCATATGATTGCGTAGTTGAAACAGGAATGTAATCCTGTATTTCTTGTTTCAGTATTAAGTTCGAAGTCCGAGCGTTTGCCTGATGGTGGCCCTAATCCTGATTTTCATCGCTGTGAAGCTTCTTCCTCATATTCTCCTCTCAGTAAAACATTTTCAAGAGTATTGGGATACAGATTTGAAGATCTTGCATTTATTCGACTAATTCCCCACAACAATCCGAATAGGATATATGAACTCCGGGGATACGTTTTTCCTCCCGATAAACCAATTCGGTTGAGAACAAGAACTCGTGCCCTCAATCCCATGCCAACCGGAGAACAAATTGTATTATCAACGTCCAACGGCGACGTTTGTGCAATATTGGAAAAATTATTATCAAACAGACACACAAATCTTCGTGCAATATTTACATTTGTTTCAGGACCGGGAGAACGGGCAAAAATAAACATATACAGCGGCGCGGTTGAAGAAATGACCCCAGAAGAAATCGCGGACTGTCCAGTATCCTCCCAAAAACAAGTCACAAAGAATTATACAGTATCACGTGTGTGAACTACAATTCTTCACACCGTTAATAAATTTTAAAAGACATGACGCTTTGCGCTCGGTCTTTATGTTTAACCAGCGTTTGTGCATGGATCTTCAAAAATTTATGTTCAAGAATAACTTTTTACATTTTCCTATAGATGAAAACTCGTAATTTCATGGAGGAAGAATTTCTGTTAGCTATAGTAAGTCATAGGGTGACCTCTATATTTTAAAATTAAAACTAACAGAATTAAAAAAGTATATTTCTCATTTTATCGATCGCCGATAATTATTTCAATGTAAGTTGTTATTAAAGATATTATATCTTTGCTTGCTATGACTGACTTTGTCAATACACGGCATGAAATAAAATGTATTTCAGTAATTTTTCTACATTTTTAATCCAGGCGCAGATGTTCTTTATCAGGATATATGCGCGTTATATTCCCGCCGATAGTATTGTATGTGCCAATGACATGTAACTATAGTCACGAAGAAATAGTATACTATTCCTTCGTGACTATAGGCTACTCGATGAGATTAGATGAATGGCGATATAGTCTCAGACGCTACTGCAGTGATGCATTATAATGCTTGAAAAAATATAAAGTGAGAAATAATTGAATTTTTTAATGAAAGTTATAATTTCATGCTTCTTATTTTCTGAACTGATTGATTAATTATTTGTTTAAAGTCATTGTTACGTTGTTAAATGACCGTATATGAATTAAATTTTCAAAATGATATATACATATATACATTTAAAAAATTTTTTAAATCATTTTTGAAGCTTACTATTGAATTAAAGGTATAGAAATTCAATTTTTAAACAAGAAATATATATATATATATATATATATATATATAATGTGAAAACTATACTTGAATGTTCCAATGAAATTAATTTTTTAATGCTATTTACATTGTGAATTGATTAATTAATTATTAACTGATTCTATTGGAACATACATTTTCTGGAATTAGTTTGACAGGTTGTTGATACTTCAAATTGTCAGAAATGAGAGCTCGAATTTGAAAAAAAATATAAAGTAAACATTTTTTGAATGTTTCAATGAAAATTATAGATTGATGCTTTAATGAATATCTCAATTCAATTTTAAAAATTATATCTAAATATTATGTTCAATTTTCTTCGAAAATTAGTATAAAAAGTTATCAATAATTAAAATTTTCAGAAATGAAATTTCATGCTTAAAAAATATAAAGTAAAAATTATTTGAATGTTTCAATGGAAATAATAGTTGTATGCTTTTTATGCTGTAAACAGTTTAATTAATTATTGGTTGATTATTTCGTTAAAAACATTAAATTAAATAAATATTTTATTTGATTTTTTTTAAATTAAGTAACATAAATTGATTATTTACACGAAGGTTATGTAATTGAATATTTATTATTATTTTTATAGTAAAGGTTTACTTTTTCTTTAGAATACCTTTATTGCAATTATATAATCTTTTCAGATACTTGTATCGTTGTGAAATGACTCTATCTGAATTCAATTTTCAAGATTATATGTAGATATATTCTATTTTTTAATTAGTTTAAAAGGTTAGTAATTAATTTAATGTATAGAAATGAAATTTATAATTTAAAGGAGAATATAATGTAAAAATTATTTGAATGTTTTAATGAAAATAATTGTGTAATGCTTCTTATGTTATGAACTGATTTATTAATTATTAACTGATTGTTTTCAAACTTACATTTCTGGAATTAGTTTAAAAGGTTATTGATCATTTAAATTGTCGGAAATGAGTGTTCGAATTTGAAAAAAAAAATATAAAGTAAAATATATTTGAATGTTTCAATGAAAATGATAAATTAATGCTTTAATGAGTATCTGAATTCAATTTCTAAACTTATATCTAAATCCTATGTTTAAATTTCTTCAAAAATTGGTACAAAAAGTTATTAATAATTCAAATTTTCAGAAATGAAATTTCATGTTTAAAAAATATAAAGTAAAAATTATTTGAATGTTTCAATGGGAATAATAATTGTATGCTTTTTATGTTGTAAACAGTTTAATTAATTATGGGTTGATTAATTTTGTTAAAAACTTTAAATTAAAAAAAGATTGAATTTGATTTTTTTTTCAATTAAGTAACAGAGATTGATTATTTACACGGAGGTTATGTAATTGAATATTGGTTATTATTATTATAATAAAGGTTTACTTTTTCTTTAAAGTACCTTTATTGTAATTATATAATCTTTTCAAATACTTGTGACGTTGCAAAATGACTCTATCTGAATTCAATTTTCAAGATCATATGTACATATATTTTATTTTTATTTTTTAATTAGTTTAAAAGGTTATTAATGAATTAAATGTATAGAAATTAAATTTAAAATTTAAATGAGAATATAATGTAAAAATTATTTGAATATTTCATTGAAAATAATGGTTTCATTCTTTTTATGTTTTAAACAGTTTAATTAAATAATGGTTGATTAATTTAGTTAAAAACTTTAAATTAAACAAATGTTAAATTTAATTTTTTTTCAATTATATAACATAAATTGATTATTTACTTAAAGGTCATTTAATTGAATATTGGTTATTATTTTTATAATAAAAGTTTACTTTTTCTTTAAAACACCTTTATTGCAATTATATAATCTTTCCAAACGCTTGTGACGTTGTGAAATAACTCTATCTAAATTCAATTTTCAAGTTTATATGTATATATATTTATTATAATTATAATATTTTATTTTTTAATTAGTTTGAAATATTAGTAATAAATTGAATGTATAAAAGTGAAATTTAAAGGAAAATATAATGTAAAAATTATTTCAATGTTTAAATGAAAATAATTGTGTAATGCTTTTTATGTTATGAACTAATTAATTAATTATTAACTGATTCTATTAAAACTTACATTTTCGGGGATTAGTTTGAAAGGTTATTAATAATTTAAATTGTCAGAAATGAGAGTTCAAATTTGAGAAATATATATATAAAGTAAAAATTATTTAATGTTTCAATGAAAATTATAGGTTAATGCCTAAATGAGTGTCTGAATTAAATTTTCAAAATTATAGCAGAATACCATATATGTTTAATTTTTTTTTTTAATTAGTATAAAAAGTTATTAATAATTCCAATTTTCAGAAATGAAATTTCATTTTTTTTAAATATAAAGTAAAAATTATTTGAATATTTCAATAAAAATAACGGTTTCATTCCTTTTATGTTGTAAACAGTTTAATTAATTATTGGTTGATTAATTTAGTTCAAAAACTTTAAATTAAAAGAAGATTGAATTTGAATTTTTTTCAATTAAGTAACATAAATTGATTATTTACATAAAGGTTATTTAATTGAATATTGGTTACTACTTTTATAATGAAAGTTTACTTTTTCTTTAAAATACCTTTATTGCAATTATATAATCTTTTCAAGTACTTGTGACGTTGTGAAATAACTCTATCTGAATTCAATTTTCAAGATTATATGTACGTATATTTTTTCAATTACTTTAAAAGGTTAGTAATGAATTGAATGTATAGAAATGAAATTTCAAATTAAAAGGAGAATATAAAGTAAAAATTATTTGAATGTTTCGATGAAAATTATAGATTAATGCTCAAATGAGCATCTGAATTTAATTTTCAAAATTATATCTGAATACTATGTTTAAATTTGGTTGAAGATGAGTATAACAAGTTATTAATAATTCCAATTTTCAGAATGTTTAAAACATATGAAGTAAAAATTATTTGAACATTCCAATTAAAATAATAGTTTCATGCCTTGTATGTTGTGAACAGTTTAATTAATTATTGGTCGATCAATTTTGTTGGAAACTTTGAATTAAATAAAGATTAAATTAAAATTTTTTTCAATCAAGTCACATAAATTGATTATTTACTTGAAGGTTATGTAATTGGATATTGGTTATTATTGCTATAATTAAACTTTACATTTTCTTTAAAATACCTGTATTGCAATTCTATAATATTTTCAAATGCTTGTGACGTTGTGAAATGACTCTATTTAAATTCATTTTTCAAGATTATATGTATATATATTTTAGTTATTTTTTATTAGTTTGAAAGGTTAGTAATACATTAAATGTACAAAAATGAAATTTCAAATTCAAAGGAGAAGATAATCTAGACATAATTTGAATGTTTCAATGAAAATAATTGTGTAACGCTTTTCATGTTATGAACTGGTTTATTAATTATAATCTGATTCCATTGAAACTTATATTTTCTGTAATTAGTTTAGAAGGTTATTAATGAGTCAAATATTCAGAAATGAAAGTTCAAATTAAAGGAAATATATCAAGTAAAAATTATGTGAATTTTCTAATGGAAGTTATAGTTTAATGCTTCTTATTTTTTGAACTGATGAGTTGTGTGATCAAAAAAAAGAGGAGGAAAATAACAGGTTTTGAAGAAGAAGCTAGAAAGCTAGGACGGAAGACGAGGTTTGGAAGGTGGTAAATAATGAGAGAAGGATAAGGGAAAGAGTAAACCAGGATATTGAGATGATAGAATGGAAACAATATTTTATGGAAATACTAGAAGGCGTAGAGAGGAATGTTAGGAAAGGAGGAGAAGATGGTAGGGAAACAGATGAGGAGGAGGACATTACAAGAGAGGAAATAGTCAAGGTATTAAGGATGATGAAAGATGGAAAGGCACCTGGTATAGATGAAATTCCAAATGAAGTATGGAAATATGGGGAGACAGAATTAAAGGAATGGGCATGGATAATGGGCAATTGAGTATGGAGAGGAGAGGGGTGACCAGAGTTATGGGAAGAAGGACAAGTGATACCAATAGTGAAGGCAGGCAAATGGGAGGAGGTTAATGATTATACAGGAGTGATATCAATGCCAACACTATATAAGGTATATGTGACTGTTTTACCGGAGAGGTTAAAAAAATAAGTTGTGGAGAAAAAGATAGAGCCACCCAATCAGACAGGAATTTGAAAAGGGATGGGAGTGATCGACGATATATATGTTCTGAACTATTTAGTAAATAGGAGAATTAGAAGGGAGAAAGGAGCAATGATAGCAATGTTTGTGGACCTAACGGCGAAGTTTGACTCATTCGACCGTGCTGAGATAGAAAAAGTTATGGTGAAAAAGGGGATACGAGAGGGATTAACAAAGAGAGTATCGGAAATTTTTAGAGAGACAAAATGTAAGGTAAAAGTAGGAGAGCAAGTGGGAGATAGTTTTTGGTTGGTGAGAGGAGTGAGGCAAGGATGTCCTCTGAGCCCACTTTTATTTATTATATTAATATCAGACTTGGAAGAAGAAATGAAAAAAAAAATGGATGGGAAGGAGTTGGGATAGGGAAAGAAAAGATATAAACACTGGCATACGCGGACGATATAGTATTGATTGCAGAGGATAAAGAAGGGATGATGGGCTTGATTATAGGATTAGAGAAATACTTAGATGGAAAAAAGTTGAATTTTAATGTAGAAAAGACAAAGATAATGAGGTTTAGAAAAGGAGGAGGAAGAAAGGAGGAATGGACGGGGAGATGGAAGGGAATAAAATTAAATGAAGTAAAAGAGTTTAAGTATTTGGGATATACCTTGCAAGCAAATGGAGATCATAGAGCTTATATAAGAGAAAGGGTAAAAAAGCAGCAGGGGTAATGAAACAGATATGGGGAATAGGAGAAAGAAGATTCAAAAGAAAATTTGAGAAGGAGAATGTGATTATTTGATACGCTGGTATGGCCGGTATAAGATTATGGACCAGAGATATGGGGATGGAAAGAAAGGAAAGAGATTGAAAGTTTACAAGAAAGGTATATATAAGGTGTACGCTAGGGGTAGACGGGAGGGCGCCAGGATATATGGTGAGAGAAGCAACGGAAAGGGATAAATTAAGTACTAGAGCGGGAAAGAGGGCATGGAATTTTGAGACTAAGCTGTGAGAGGGAAAGGGAGGGGAGTTGGAGAGAAAGTGTTTGATGATGGTAGAAGAGAGGAGAGGGAGGGCGATGGAATTAACGAGATTGGAAGAAGAAAGCAGGGAGTTCTTTAAGGCTAGAGAGATAGATGACGTGACTGGAGTTAACTGCGAAGAAGTGTAAGAAAGGGGGAGAGAAAGACAATTAATAGAAAGATGGGGGATGATTGAGGAATCAAAATATAATATATTGTTTAAGATGATAAAAAAGGAAGAAGTACAAAAGTATTTAGAAGAGGGATGGGGAGAGAAAAGATGGACCACAATAGCAAGATTTAGATTGGGACCATAAAAGGTTACTTATAAATCGAATTTTCAGAAATGAAAGTGTAAATTAAAAATAAATGTAAAGTAAAAATTGTTTGAATGCCTGAATGAAAATTATAGTTGAATGCTTTTTATGTTGGCAACAGATGAATGAATCATTAGCTGATCAATTTTTTTCCATATTAAATTACATAAAGATTATATTTTAACTTGTTTAAATTAAGTACATCGATTGATTATTTGATTGAAGGCCATGAAATTGAATATTGACTATAATTTCTATGATAAAAGATTATTTATGTTTGAAATACCTCTATTCCAATTGTGTAATTTTGGTGAATTTTTCGATGTTGTGAAATAAGTACCTGAATTCTGCTTTCAATATTATATGTAGATATTTTTTACTTTTCTGTGGAATTAGTTTAAAAGGTTATTATTAATTCAAAGTTTCAGAAAAATATAAAGTAAAAATTATTCGAATGTTTTTATTAAAATAACTGTTTATTGCTTTTTATGTTGTGAAATGATTAATTAATATATACATATTTTTTTTACTTTTTTTGGAATTAGTTTTAAAAGTCATTAATAAATTAAATGTATAGAAATGCAATTTCAAATGAAAAACTGATTAACTGATTCTATTTTATAAATAAATTAAATTTTCAGGAATAAAAGTTCAAATCCTTCATATGAAAAAAGGTAACCTCCATCTTGTGTAAGATTGTAGTATAGAAGTAATCTTTATATAATCGAATATTGAATATGATGTGTATAATAAAAGTTTATTTATATTTAAAATACTTTTATTCTAATTTCATAATTTTCGAAATGATTGCGATGTTGTGAGATAATTATCTAAATAATCTTCAAAATTATATGTAAATGTGTTTTAAGTTTTTATGGAATTAGTTAAAAATATTATGAATAATTGAAATTTTTATATAAATATAAGGCAGAAGTTATTTTGATGTTTCATTGCAAATAATATGGTTGATTGATTTTTATGTTCTGAACAGATGAATCAACTATTCTAACTACTGAATGATTTATTATTTCCAAAAAAGTGAATTACATAAAGATTTACTTTGAATTGTTTTCAATTGAGTCACATAAATTGATTATTTACATTAAGGTTATGTGATTTAATATTGGCTGCTATTTCGATGATAACATTTTTTTTCCTGTAATATATCTCCATTACAATGATATAATTTTTTTAAAATGTCTGTGATGTTGTGAAGTGAGTATCCGAATTCAAATTTCAAAATTATATGTGCATATATTCAAATTTCTCCTGGTATTACTCTGGAAGGTTATTAATATTTTAAATTGTCAAATAAATATTAAATACAAGTTATTCTAATATTTCAATTAAAATAATTATTCAAAGCTCTCTATATTATGAACTCATTGATTAAATATTAACTGTTTCTGTTGAAAATTACATTTTCTGGAATTAGTTAAAAGACGATTAGTAAATTAAATTTAACAAAAGAAAAGTCAAGATTTAAAGAATGATATTTATAAAGTAAAAATTATATGAAAGTTTCAATGCAAGTAATTTTTTCACACTTTTTATGTTGTGAACTGATTAATTAAGAATAAGCTGAATAATTTTGTTCACAATATCAAATTACAGTAAGATTGGAATTTAATATCCTTTAATTAAGTAACATGAATTGATTATTTATTTTGAGATTATCTAATTGAATATTGGCTGAAATTTGTATTATAAAAGTTCATTTATATTTAAAATAGTCTTATTCCAGTTACGTAAATGTCAAATTGCTTCATAATTTGCGAAATGAGTATCTGAATTCAATTTTCAACATTGTTTTTAGAAATGATTTTATTTTTCCTGGAATTAGTTTGTAAGGTTATTATCATTCAAATTTCAATAACAATATAAAGTTAAAGTTATTTAAATGTTTCAATGAAAATAATTATATGATACTTTTCTTACTCTAAACTGATTAATTGATTATAAGCTGATTAATTTTTTTCACAATATTGAATTACATAAATATTGAATGTTGATTAATTTTAATTAGATAACATAAATTGATTATTCACTTCAAGGTTATGTTATTGAATATTGGCTATAATTTTTAGAATAAGAGTTCTTTTTGATACCTTCATTATAATTATATCATTTTCTTAAATGTTTACGATGATCTGAAATGATTATCTGAATTCAATTTTCGAAATTATATGTAAATATGTTTTGATTTTTTATGAAATTTGTATAAAAGATTATTAGTAACTTAAATTTAAATAATGTAATTAAACATTTTGAAAATATGTGATGCTTTTTGTGTTTTTAAATGACTGATTAATTATTTATTGATTCTACTAGAACTTAAATTTTCTGGAATTTTTTAAAAAGCTTATTAATCAATCAAAATATTCAGAAATGAAGGGCAAAATTGAAGAAAAAAAATGGAGTAAAAATAATTTAATTGTTTCGATGAAAATAATTGCTTGAGGGTTTTAATGTTGTGAACTGTTTAATTAATGATTAGATGATTTATTTTAACCACAAAATTTAATTACATGAATATTTAATTTAAATTGTTTCAAATTCAAAATCATAATTTGATCATTTACTTCCAGGTTTTGTAATTGAATACTGGATATAATTTGTATAATAAAAGTTTATTTAAATTTGAAGTACCACTAATTACATTATTTTTGAAATGATGCTGATGTTGTGAAACGTGTGTCTGCATTCATTTTTTAAAATTATATGTGAATATGATCTTATTTTCTCTGAAATTAGTATGGAAGGTTACAAATATATTAAATTTTCAGAAATGATAGTGAATTTTTTTCTCAATATAATATACAAATTATTACAATGTTTGAATGAAAATAATAGTTGAATGTTTATTGTTTTATAAACAGATTAAATAATCATTAGCTGATTATTTTTTTCAACAATTTTAAATTACATGATGATTGAATTTTAATTTCTTTTCATTAGGTAACATAAACTGATTATTTACTTCAAGGTTATATAATTGACTATTGACTATACATTGTATAATAAGAGTTTGTTAATGTTTAAAATACCTCTATTAAAATTATATAATTTTTTAAATTTTGGGATGTTGTGAAATGAGTATCTGAATTTTCATTTCGAAATTCTGTGCACATATATTTTAATTCTCTCTGGAATAGTTTAAAGGGCTACTAATAATTCAAATTTTCACAAAAATATGAAGTAAAAATTATTTCAATGATTCAATGAAAATAATTCTTCACAACTTTTTGTGTTATGAAATCAATAATTTGATTGGTCAAGAAATTTGATGGAATAACTTGTGATTCGAAAATTGAGCGAAGGAGAAACATGAACAGAAAAGTTGGCGCGCGCTTGCGCGCGCACATAATAGTCTAGTTTCCATTAAATCTCCTCACATTATGTCTGTAAGCATGTCAAGCAATCAACATTTTTTATTTGATATTACTTGCTTATTTTTCAGTAATAAATTATATTTTCTCTTTATAATTATAAAAATGAATATGATTTGCTGAAGTTGTTGAAAATGGTTCAAGATATATGAGGGCACGTTAGTCTTGCCCAGTTGAGTTTTCATTTTGTTGAAATAATGCAGTTTTATCAATTACATTATATAGGACTCCCCATGCAAGAAAAAGACGTAGATTCATTCTTGCGCGGCGGCGTTGGCCCCTGGCGAATAAAAATCAAAATTGAACATTTTGAATTTGTACATATACATTATTGTAGAGAATTACATTCTGCATCTTTTTTTTTAGCAAGAAAATCTCATCTTTATTAGTAGAGGAGTTTTCTATGACATGAGTTTCAGAGAAATGTGTATCCAAATTTTTTTCGTTGAAACTGACTTTTATGAAATGTGAATATCTCAGAAAAAGCAGGCTGATGCCATTAGTCTAAAAGATAACGACTATAATATAGATTGTATAATCTTATGAAGTTTGTCTTCTACTAAGAAAAGATGAAGATTCTCTGTACTCTGCTCTTATCCTTGGTCGTTATCCTGAATTCTATTGGTGAATATAATAATATAATATATCTATAATTTGGGTAAATGTACATCCTCTGCACGCGTGTAAATAGTATATAGATGAAAGTAAAATAATTCTAATAATGATATTATGTAAGACTGATAAGTACTTGCGACCAAGTTAAAAGAATAATTTTGTTAGGAGATATGAACGGATGGGTCGGCGTCCAACGCCAGGATACAGATACAGGAGGGCTGCTAGGTAATTTTGGGGACCCAACAAGAAAAAATTATAACGGGCAAAAATTAGTTAGCTTATGCTTAGAGAAGGGCCTTTTTATTACAAATACTTGGTTTAGGCATAAAATGATCCATACTTACACCTGGTGTAAGGGAAATAACCGCAGTATAATTCAATTCGTTATTGCAGATGAAAGACTAAGAGAACTAGTTACAGATACAAGAGTCATGAGGGGGGCCAAATGCAATACTGATCATTACCTTTTAGTCTCCAAAATGAACTTAGGGCGGGGATGGAGAACAAAGAGGACCAAAGAAACGAAACAAACGCGAATCAAGGTCGAAAATTTACTGAAACCGGAAGTGCAAATAGAGTTTCAGAATAAGATAAACGAACGCATTGATAGGGCAACGTGGGAAGCATTTATAAGCAATAAAGAGAAGGAGGGCGCATGACCTTTGTTACGGGATATCATTGTTAGAATTGCGACCGAAGTATGTGGTATGGCGGTTGTAGGGAGAAAATCTGGTGATGCATGGGGGAATGATGAAATTGCGGCAGCCCAAAAAAAAAAAGAAAGAAGCGCACAATAAAACGCTGAACATGACAGGTCGTAGCGATGCGGAGAGAAATAGACTCAAAAATGATTACAGACACAAAAAGAGGAAAATTAAACGACTGGTCAAAGAGTGCAAAGAGAAAACCAGAATCGAAGAAGAGAACAAAATAAAAAACTGATTTGAAGGAATTATGAAACTATTATATAAACAGTTGAGGGAAAGTAAAAGTACAGAGTTTGTTAGCATGAGAAACAGCAAAGGTGAAATGCTATATGATATAGACGGAATAGTAGACGCTTCGAAAGACTCTTTCAAAGAACTATTAGGAGGTGAAGATATCGGACAAGAAAACTGCGATATAGAAGATAATGCATTAGAAAACCCAATTGAAAAAATCTGTGTCACTGAGGTCAGAGATATAATGAAGCACTTAAAAACGATAAGGCTGCTGGTATAGACAGTATTAGCGCTGAAATGCTTGAATACGGTGGCAAGTACATACCTCACCGGTTGTGCGAATTGATCAATTTATCTTTAGAGATAGGAGAAGTCCCAGACGATAGAAGAAAAGCGATTATCGTACCAATATACAAAAGAAAGGGAGATGAAAGCAACTGCAGTAATTACAGAGGTATAAGCCCACTAAGTACCGCAAGTAAAATATACTCAAAAATACTTATCCGTAGGGTAAAGGAAATTACAGAAGAGAATATATGGGAAATCCAAAGTGGATTTATGCCAGGAAGCACAGAAAAAAGCTTGAGTGTAGGAACGAAAGTTTTCTGTGCATTTATTGACCTAGAAAAAGCATTCGACAAGGTAAATAGAAGTTAACTTTGGGAAGTCCTTAAAGAGTATGGAGTAAATGGAGGGCTCCTACAAGCAATAGAAACAATATATACAGGTAGTAAAGCGAGTGTAAGGGTGAATGGGAAACTAAGTGACTGGTTCGATATTATACAAGGCGTGAAGCAAGGATGCGTTATGTTCTCGTGGCTATTTATCATATTCATGGATAAGTGTCTAAGAACTGCCCTCTTCGACGAAGAAGGTGTAGATCTCGAAACTGTCAAGGTACGTGGATTAGGTTTCGCAGATGAAATGATTGTTATTGCAGAATCAATCGAGGACTTGCAAAGAATGTTGAATGAACTTAATACAAGCATGAAGAACGTGAGCCTCAAAATTAACGTTAATATAAAGAAAATCATGGTGTTTGAGGGAAAAAGTGAGAAAACAATGTGCAACATTGTCCTAAATGGTGAGAGATTAGAACAAGTTGACAAGTACGTATATCTGGGTAGCCTATTCACTAGCGACGGAAAAATAGATCGGGAGTTAGAAAGGCGCATAAATAATGGTAGGCAGGTTATCGGTAGAGCAGGGTCCATCCTCACAAATAAAAACATATAAGAACATCTAAAATGACTATACATAATTCCATATTTGTACCAACTGTACTATACGGTAGCGAGACATGGACCTGTCAAGAAAAGGACAGGAGTAAAATCAACGCGATCGGCATGAAACCTCTGCGCATAATATGCGGGAAAACGCTGATGGACAAAGTACGAAACGAGACAATTCTCACAGAATGTGGTACAGGGGAGACACTAGTTGACATATGGGAAAGAAATCAGCTAAGGTGGTTCGGAAATCTTGAAAGAATTAAAGATGAACGACTGACCAAGCAAGTGTATAAAGGTAAAGTAAATTGCAGAATGCCCAGAGGTAGACCGCCGAAAAAATCGTTAAAATCTGTAAATGAGACATTAATCCGAAGAGACATAAGAAGCCATAGAAACACAAGAGCTTGCATGCAAAAATGCATGCACGTGACGGAAGCTAGAGTAGTATGCCAGAACAGAAAAGTGTGGCGACAAATAGTTTGTAAACAGAGTGACAATAGAGTGAATGATGCCTGAAACAAAGACTTCGGATACTTATGGGCCCAAGTGGGGAACCATGCATAACAAGTTTGTGAGGCTCCCCACTTGGGGTGATCGCTATAGAGATTGATCAGCAACATCATTATACATTATACATTATACATCAGCGCATCATTATACATCAGTTACATCCGTATACGATTTTTAAACAAATTTTCTAAATATAAAATTTTTCTTTTTGAAAAAGTGGTTTTTTCAAGTTTAGACCTTGAAAATTATATTTATGGCAAGCTTTATGATCATATTCATAATAAATTCATAAGAAGACATAGCTACATACTTTTTGGAATTTCGCATTCGGAAAGAGGCTCTTTGCCAGCACGGGAAGGCTGATAGCCACTACGGAAATTGTTCGATGAAATTTACCGAATATATTCCTTATGATGTACTACGACTGTTGCAGTGAATAAAATACGAACATGTTTGTTTAAACAAATTTTATAAATCGTTTCCTGAGAAATTACGCATGAATCGCATTCATATCTTTAAGCTTATGGAGAGTCGAGCAAATTTTGAGCAACAAAAACCTTCCAGTGCGAAAGTTGTTCGAAAAGATAGTTCACTTTCTGAGTATGAATATGCTCATCGACAAAATAATTATCAAAAATAAATTATCATTAAACAATCAACGTTAAGTTTCGGCCACGCGGCTCGTTCATTCGCACGTATGCATAATCTCGAAGTCTTTCACAGTGTGACAAAAAGCACTGTTTTTGGAAAAACATGGCCGGACAGCTTAATTTTTAACTTATTTTGATGTATTGTATTCAATAATCTTAAAGCTTTTAGATATAAAGTGCAGCTGTCATTATATAATAATTCCAGCTGGAGAAAAATTTTCTGTTAAATAATAAAATTCATGACTTTTTTACATTCTTATCAGAGAAGGTATTAGATTTGTGGGGAATTCTACCTCCCCCTCCCGTTCCTTTCAAATTTCCACGTTTTAAGACCCCCTGAATCCAAAAAAAAGGTTTTTACGAATTTGTCTGTCTGTAAGTCTGTCTCTGTGTGTGTCTGTAAATTTTTAGTTTGTCAGCACGATAACTACCCAAAGAATTGACATATTGGATTGGGTTTTGGTATACTCTTCAAGTCTCCTAAAATGAATATCAAGTTCGTTAGCCAGCCATTTCAGATAAAGATTTAAAAAGTGAGTGCATTTTCAAAGTGTTTGAGACCACTTTTTGCAAGATTTAAAAATGCTATGTACGGTTATTAGTAGTACTTAAAACACAAACGAAAACGAACCTTTTAAGCCAAATAATACACGATATGAAAAAATATCACAGGAATAAAAACGTTGTATTTTGAACAGATTATCGCAAAAAATTTCCGAATTTTCTTGAGAAATCGAAAATTCAAATTTTTACCGCACGAAAAATAGTGAAAAATTAAAAATTCCATTTTACGGTCAAACTGTACAAGAAAAGAAAAAAATATGAATAAAAAAAAATTAGCAGTCAAAAAAGATCTACAAATTTGCTAGGAAACACTTTTTGATTGGACGCTTAGTTTAAGTTTTATTCGTAAAGAACTGCACCACAAGTAGAAAAATTGGATGTTAAGACAAACGACACAAGGTACATGTTACTGACCGGGATGGTTCCACTGTCGCAAGTCGAATGAGGAGCGGTGTGGACGAATCACAAGACCACTTTGAATTTTATAACATTATATTTTCCTTCATTCGTTGACTTTCACAAACGTCTTCCTGTCTTCTTCCTAGGATTACCAGGTCCTCTCTGATCCCGATCTCCTTCACGCCTTCTTGCGTCATTACAGGCACACTTCGAGACCCTCGGTTTCGTCTAATCTACTCCTCCAGGGCATTCCTTGGAGATCGAGCTCCATCTACACGCAAATGACACCACAAGCAATGGTGCCATCAACTCATCATTTGTTGAGCGCCATCCAATTTTCAGAAGCATATCCTCGGGTATAGTGCCCTTCTTTATTTAACTTTTAAAGGAGGCCGTCCACTACAATTCACCATAGGAGAGGCGACAGTACACCCCCTGTGGGCAACTCCGCGGAGCTATCCCCCTTACTAAGCCTTCACCCCATCTGGTCACATCTCAAAGCCTCTCGACAGATGACTTCTGGAGGCACCTTCTATATCCAAGAAAGCGCCCACAGCATACCCCTTTTGTTCCAACTACTGCTCCAATTTGGCTACAACAGCATGAAGCACAGTTTCTACCGAGCAGCCTGCCTGGAAAGCATGCTGTCCTCTATGAAGCGGGAAGACCAAAAGCACCTCATCCCTAATGTATCTCTCGGCCAGCTTCTCTAGTGTCTTCAGGATAAAAGATGTTAGGCTGATTGGTCGGAAATCTTTGGCAGCAGTGTAACCCTCGCACCCAGGTTTGGGTATGAAGGCTACTCTATCATCCTTCCATGCCGATGGCACGTGCTTAAGGGCTATACTTGCCCTATATAATTTTGTCAGAGGAGAGAGGATCAAATCCCTGCCTTTTCGTAAAAGCGCTAGATAAATGCCATCCGCCCATGGTGATTTAAAGGGGGAAAAGGACCCTACGTCCCATTCCACCTTTTTGTAATCAGCGACCTTAGCAGCGAAATTCCATTCGGCCCTCTCCACCCCTGGCCCCAGTCTTCCTCCTCTTGGTCGGTTCAGGTTTGCTGAAAACCCGGGAAGTGAACTTCCATCAGGTGATCCAGCGTTGCTTCTTCATCTTTGGCAAACTCACCATTATCGAGCCTTATGAGCCCGAGGCGAGCTCCCGGATTTTTCGCTAGGATCTTGTGAAGCTTCGCTGTTTCCGGAATGTTTTTCGATTCCTCGCAGAAGCCCCTCCAGTCTTTCTGCTTATACTTACTTATATTTTTATTGTATTCGCACTGGGCCATCTTATAGATGTCCCAGTCCAAAGGCAATTTAGTTCTATTTGCCCTATTGCAGAACATTCTTGTCTTTCTATGGAGTCTCTCCAGGTGGGTGTTCCACCACTCTGCTTCCTTCCTAGACTGGATTGTACTTGTAGGACAATTGTTCTTATATGATGTTGTCAGAGCCCTTCGCAAAAAATCCGCGGCGTGCTCCAACTCATCAATGGTACCATAGCTTGGTCCCAAAGTGTATTTCTGGGGTTTCTGATATTAGAAACCACCGGTTTTCCTAGAGTTAAACGGAACACGATGTGTTTGTGGTCCGAAAAAGACTCCTCATCAGAGATTCTCCAATCCACTACCCTGCTCCACAGTGCACCTGATCATAGAGTCAAATCGAGAACCTCACTTCTGTTTTTAGTCTGAATGTGGGAGTATCACCACGATTCAGAATCTCCAACTCTGTGTCTGCTATGTATTCAATTAAATGTCTCCCTCTGTCGTTGATGTTTGTGCTTCCCCACACAGTATGGTGAGAGTTCGCATCACAACCCAACAGCAGAGGAATCTTGTTCTCTTGACAATACCGAATTAGAGCTTTCACCTCTCTGGGAGGCGGGGGTCCCTCGGCATCGCCAGGAAAGTAAGCCGAGGCAAAAAATACTTCTAGGCTTTCTCCTCTACTGCCTCTGAGTCTTATCTTAATAACAGTGAGATCTTTGGAGCAGAATTTAGGCACCAAGATCGCATCCATACCCTTGACGGCCATGTATGCCCTTGGCGTTTTTTTGCGTGGCCCCTTATATATGGAGCCACATTCTAGTAAATTCGTAGTGAAATTATTTAATTATATTAAATGAAAAAAATTTCACAAATGTTGAATAGTAAAAAAATGGAATGCAGGAAAACTAGGCAAGCCTAACGGCCAGCCGACACATTCCCTAAGACTCAAGTGGCAAGCCTAACGGCCAGCGCTTGAGTGGTTCTGATTTTATTATCCTAAATTTTGGAATTTTAGTGAAATTAATTAAATTGAATAAAAAAAAATTGCACAATTTCGAATAGTAAAAAAATAGAATGCAGGAAAACTAGGCAAGCCTAACGGTCAGCCGACACTTTCTCTAAGACTCAAATGGCAAGCCTAATGGCCAGCGCTTCAGTGGTTCTGATTTTGTTATCCTAAATTTTGGAATTTCAGTGAAATTAGTCATTTTGACTGTTGTTTTTCAAAAAATTTTGCTTAGCAGTAAGACATTCGATCTGTTTTTCCTCTAGGTCAGTGCTTTCAAAATTAGTGAAAATTATTTAGTACCTAAATACATATATATATTTGATTACAAAAAAAGGTAGCCCTCACTGCAGAGTATACAGCTTTGGTTAAATAATAACCAAAGTAATTGATCTGGTTTTATTTGTAAAATGAAATCATAGGTAATTGTTCGGTTATTATAACCATTCAAAATCAATCAAATTAACATGAAACGCAGGGAGATTAGACAAGCCTAACGGCCAGTCAAAACCTCCCCTAAGTTTCAAGATGCAAGCCTAAGGGACAGCACTTGACTGTTTTTCAAGTGGTTTATTTAATTTTGAATTAAATAGAAAGATTAATTTAATCAATTGATTATTCACTGTGAGAATGAACTATTCAAAATGTCTGACGCGAGATTAAGAAGTAAAATTTCATAAATGAATGGAAATTTCTCGCGATAATAAATTATAAGAGTGTTACAATCAGAACGAAACTCTAAAGAATTCACGATTAACATTCAGGCCTTGGTTGAATATGCCGAAATTCTCATAAGTCCTTGCTTTTCTGGTGCTCAATAGGAAGCAGAACTGTCAGTTACCACGGGTTTCAAGAATCGATAATTTGACAGCTTGATTTAGAATTTCTATTTTAACAAAACAAATAAACAATTAAAAATGAATAAAAATAATAATGGTTCCTGCAGGAAGGAGAAAAGGGAACGGACTGTCAATTATAATAATTGATAGTCCACAACTCACCCAATCGCACGCTCAGCTGACTGGTAGGAGTTTTTATTTTCCTACATTCTAAAGTTCATTTTTTTCCCTTCTACAGGACAAAACCGAAGTTACGATATTTTGATTTAGAATACTTTCAAAACAACAAATTATGGGGCTCTTCCGCGTTGACCCAAACTGATCGCTTTAGCGAAGGGAAGGTCTACAGCAGCGTCTGAGCTTTCGTGTTTTCCTTTCTATAAAAAGGCGAAGCAAGATTTTCGATTAACCAAATTTATTAGTAAAAAATCTTTGGCAACTCTCTTGCACTACCTTGAGCAGGCAACGCAGCGTTTTGAGTTCTTCCCTAACTTCCTGATGCCCAACTCAATAAAACCTGCCCCAATATTCCCCTAAAGACCACAAGAAGAGGAAAGCGTGCAAATAACTGTAACAAACCAAATGCAAAGGTTATCCCAGCAGGCTCAAATAATATCAAAGTAATTGTTGTCGATTTACCTTTGAAAGAGGCATTACAACAAAGAAGAACGGCGCGCGATCAGGAACTCCGAATCGTTAACGTACAATCAATAAACGATTGGTACGACTCGGACACGGAAACGATAATAGCCCCATTCAAAGCGAGTAACGGATTAGACATAGAGGTGATATCATTAGAATAGACTCTGCGAAAGGTTAGGGGAAAGAAAAGCAAATTGCGTAAAGGGCAAGCCAAGCCCGACAAAAGAGGAAAAATATGTTTGTTTTTTTTGCGAGAACGTCATTCTCCACGAATCTGAAGAAGTCACCCAGCCTTCAGGGGAAGTTGTCATAGTCCCGTTAAATATAAGGTTTGTTGACTTACCTTCCGAGAGATAGGAAAACATCTTTAGGGAAATTGAAACCCCAGAAGGATTTGATTGCCTTTTAATAATCTTCTGAACGACGCACAACAGAAGGTGGATCGAAAGGCTCAAAAGGAGGCTGTTTAGAAGAAGCGAATAGAATCAGTTACCCTATCTGATAGCGATGCCGACAAAGACACCATCACTTTGTCAGACAGCGATACCCACATAGAAGCAGCGATCTTCGAAGAAATCGCCCAAGCTTCTAAGCTCGAAGCGAGCCATTCTCAACAAGTAGACCTTTCCGACTGTGTATTGTTTATTTTGTTGAAGTGAAAACTGACGAGACTGCAGTTGAAAGTATTTGCGATTTTTCTATTTTTTTGAATTTTTTCAACTTTGACGATGTTTTCAAGATATTATTCGATCTTGAAGATTCTGTCCAATACAATACCTTGACAGTAAATTCAATTTCGCGTCGATTGAGCTTTTCTCAATGAAATTTGATGGAAATTGACGGAGTTGTGTGAATTTTAAGATTTTAGGAATTTTTTGCTAAAATTGCATGTACGTAGCTGACGTGCAATTGGCATCAGGGCGCGTCCCCCGAAATGAAAATGATAGCAACACTCAACTCAATGCTCATCAGTATCTCACTCATAGTGCGGATACTCGCTCATAGTTCGGATGCACAAGTCGTTAGTTGGAGTTGCAGTCTGTAGTTCCTGTTGTTCGCTGATTCAATTTAAATCGCAGCTCAGGACCTGCGAATAGGCCCGTCAACCTTTTCCACTAAATCATTTTGTATTTACCCCTTCGAATATTCTGGAGACCTTGAGTCAATCCTTAACTAAAAGGCACTGCACTTGACACTGGAACTGGACTGAAGTTGATCGGAACTGATACTGGAACTTGTATTTCACAGAAGATCTCGGAACTTGATTTCAGATTTCAGATTTTAGAGTAGAGAGTTGGTTTTACTGAAATCTTGAGACTGAACTGGCCGAGTCTTGACTTGAGGGCGAAAAGGAGACTGGAATCGGAAACTGATTTAGTGTAAAAGCTTGATGGGCCTATTCGTAGGTCCGGAACTCGAATTTGAATAGAATCAGCGAACAACAGGATCTGCAGACAGCAACTCCAACTACTGACTAGTGAATCCGCACTATGAGCGAGTATCCGTACTATGAGTGAGATACTCATGAGCATTGAGTTGAGTATTGCTATCATTGCTATGTTCAGAGCTGTTGTCAGTTTCATCCCTCACGACACGCCATCATGCAAATTCCACATTAGCTACGTCCATGCAAATTTAGCAAAAAATTTCTGAAATGCTAAAATTCACACAACCCCGTCAATTTCCTTCCAATTTCATTCAAAAAAAATTGAGCAATAAAAAAGGGAATGGTCTGCTTTTCCCCTTTCAAAATGAAAAAAATAATTGTAAATCGGATGAAAATTAGCAAGGTTATGAGTGATTGTTCACATGAACCTACCTAAAAACGGTTTTTTGGCCATAAAATGAGATTTTGGGGGTGTATAGGAAATTTCTCCCATACCATTTTTCTTGGTTTTACTAGACTAACAATTTGTGCTAGGTTTCCCTTAAATTTATGAAATTTTTGAATTCAGTTTGAAGGACTGATGATGTAATTTTTGTTGTTTTTTGCAGTTGAATTTAATTTTATTGTCTCTTCATGCTACTTTTAGAAAATTCAAAAAATGCTGACATTCAATGTAACCTATTCACAGAAAAAACTTAGGGTGAATAGTGTTGCAGGTAATTTCGTATTTTTACCTGTTCCTATTGGTAAAACACAAATATTACCCTCGATGGGCAGAAACTGTCTTTTGTTCTCATGCAAGTTGTCACCAACGTTTTGAAAATTGGAAGCCACTAGCTTTGAATCGCTGAAGTGAAGTTAGCTGATGATTGGTGCAACAGGCAAATCGGATAAGTGCGGCTTCATAAAGGCTGTTTCGCCGAATCGTTAGAACTGTCAAAAGTTCAATATGACATTTACCAGGCCTTCAGGGTAAACATTGAGAATTACTCCTGAACGTAGGTAAACGCAGAATAATACCCTAGATGTGCGGGTAAAGTTTACCCACATGGAGTAATTTTTGTTGCAGGTAATCTTTACCCCGAATTCCGGGTAAAGTTTACACTTAGTTTTTTCTGTGTTCAATAAGTTATTTTTGATTTATAAATGGCTACGAATTCTACAAAAATACAAATTCATTCTAATTGAGAATAAAAGATCTTTAAAGTAGTGGGGAACTCACCTAACGCGAGTCCCAGTCCCAGACTTTCGAGATAGGTGGTAGGGTACTGTAAGTAATTTTGGTTCATGATAAATAAAATAGATTTTCGACTTTTTTCTCAAAAAAAAGATGGAGAATTCAATTCTTTATAAGAATTGACATTGCTTTAGAACGACAGATTTTTTTAAACAAATAAATACACCTGGCTATTTTTTGTACCTACTTTCAAAATTGGAAAAAGTGGAGTTGCAGGCAATACTTTCTCAACAAAATCAGCCAAGATTGAATAAAATTCAACGTTTTTTCAAACTGCTAAAAAGCGATAGTAAAATGGATTTTTTTCTTTAAAATATATGACTGACATTGTCATTCGCGGCTAAAGACCTGACTCCAAGGAACAGTATTGCCCGATGTTATCACACGTAAATTTCCCGCTCATGCTTATCTTCTAGGACAGAAGGAGCAGAAGCGGATGACGTACACGTTTCAGTTGCTTCGGGATTGATTTCTTTAAGGAACCATGATCGTAGCTTCCGGAGCCTACAACTTCTCATAATAAAAATCGTAGTATTTATAATAATGAATATTATTAAAGATTATTATGGTAAATAAAAAGTAAACAAATAATGAATCACACATTTATTATTGCGTTACAATATATTACATGGAGATTCGACTACTGTAACATCAAAATTACTACGTTGACATTAGATAAGATTTTATGCCAAACGACAATCGCCCTGAGAGACTTTTTATTTGAATGAGTGATAAAAATGAATACAAGTTCAGTATACTTGTGTAACAAAACACGGAAAAACGACGAACTATTTTTGAGTTATTCATATTAAGGGACGAAAGTTTCGTACTTCTATAATAGTCTTTAATGTGTTTCTGTAGAATAATTAGTATTTTGATTACGAAATGTTATCAATCTGAATTTGAGAGATTGATCGCACTAAAAACTGATATGGTGCTTACAAGGTTGTATAAAAATAATTTCAATGAGAAAGAAAATGAAAATCCTAATCTGTAAAACTTATTCGAAGTACCGATATTATGAATGTGAACGTGCCAGGAACATGCGACCTATTTCAGAAATCAAAACTGTAAGTCTTGATTTTTCGCATACACACTCTGTTCGCCGCGTGAACGGAATCAGTCGCGCAAGTTTTTATGTAAGAAGGCATCGACGATTTTTTTTTCGTTCGGTCGATAGCCAACCGCTGTTAAGGACGTTCAATGTTACTGACTTTCTATACTTTTTCGCTGATTTAAAAATATTATATACTTCAATGATTCTTTCATCACCTTGCAAAGTATGTGTCACCGCGAAATTAACGTACTTTGTTAGAATATAGGCAGTCTTCTCGCCCTCTATGGCTGAATAAATTACCGCCGTAGCGGCTGAGAAGCGATAACTCGGCAACGACGCATTAGGTATTATTATTACTAGATTTTTCAAGGAGTGGGAAGGCCCGTGGCAGTATTTGAATACGTTTTGGAATTTTTATTTCAGAAATAACCTGAGAAGCAATTTTATTTTGCATCTCTTTACCCATTAGGAAAAGGTTATAACTTTCTTCGTTTTTGAAATAAGTAACAAGAGAAATATTTTCACACAGCGTAAAATTTTCTTCTTTTCTGACTTCAATTCGCTCCAAATAACAAACTATTCAAAGTTTTTTTTTTATTCACGGAATTCTGTGTGAAACTATACTATATAGCTGGTAATGTACTTGTAGTTTGTTTGACGGTATATTTCGCAAATATTATTTAAAAAAATAATAACTTCAATCGCGAATGAAACTGTGCCAGCCTTTATGAAATTGATAAAACGGGAGAAATACTTATCAATTATCCTTGATTATACACCTGACAAAGTTCGCATTGATAAAATGACATTTGTCGTCCTAATTGTTGAAATGAATAAGGACAAAGAGTCCGAGATACGCGAGTCCTTTCTTGGGTTTCATCAAGCCACTGGTAAAAAAGTTGAGGGACTTGCGCATGTTTCAATAAATAAATTAGAGGAATATGGCTCAAGCGTTTAGGAATTTTGGGGTCAAAGCTACGATAACAGTACTAAAATGAAAGGTGAACATAAAGGTATTCAGAAGAGAATACTAGACTTTAAGCCTAGAAAATTTTAAGTTCCCTGCTCTCCTCACAGTTCAAGTCCTGCTGAAATCATTCTGAAAAACGTAGTATAATTTTCTTTTAACGTCAACAGAAAGGTGGCAAATTTGTTGAAAGTATCTTTCGAGATTGACAGTAAAACCGCTATCTGAAACACGTTGATCAAGTCTAACAGATATAGTAAAATGATTCCGTTATCACGTGTCACGTGGTATAAAATCTCATCAAACATCAACGTTATAATTCTGAAGTTACAGCAGATGAATTTCGATGTGACAAAATCTAACGCAATAATAAATATGTATGTAATTATTTTGCGGCAGGCTAGCCACTATACGTAAACTGTTTGATAAAATTTACAGAACATAGTCTGCATGATGTACTACGACAGTTAAGAGTGAATAAAATATAAATATGTTTGTCTGAACAAAAATGATATAGATTGTTCCCTTAGAGATTGCATGAATCATACATTTATATCTTTAAGCTCATGGGAAGTTGAGTGAATTTTGAGAAACAAAAAAATTTCAGCCGGAAATTTGTTAAAAAATGTCATTCACTTTTTCAGTGTGAATATGCTTTCTACCAAAATAATTATTTAAAATAAATCATTATTAGGAGATAACGAATGTTAGTTTCGGCTGCGCGACTCGTTTATTCGCACGTATATATCATCTCGACGTGTTCCACAGTGTGACAAAAAGCACTGTTCTTGGACAAAAATGGCTGGACAGTTTCATTTTTAGCTTATTTTGATGTATTTTTTTTTTAGTAATCTTAAAAATTTCATATATAGCTTGCAGCTGTCATTATACAAGATTTCAGCTGAAGCGCAACTTTTTGATAAATAATAAAATCCATGACTTTTTTTTATTGAATATATGCCCTTGGCAAAACCATTGTTGGGAAGAGCTGGCGAAAATTTAACGGTTGATCGTACCTATAAAGATATTCTCACTAATGTCGTTCATGTCGATGATTACATTCATCCTTGCCCTCTCTAGCATTAAATTTATAAGATTACACATTACAAACACTGGCGAATTAAAGCCGATCGCTAAATCCGGAAGTGGCAAGTGGAATGAAACGACGTATCTGGCAGACAGTCTTGGGGTTTCGAGTTGGAAGCGAATCATTATGGAAGAACTGTCAATTTAATTCCTCAGTAATTTAAATACTTCCCAGAATTCCACCAAGTTTTGGCTGAGAATTCGAAAAATTGAAAATTATTCCACAAATTTTGGCTCACATTTTGCCACCTTTTACAAACTCTTTCTATATGGATTTTTCAGCTATCGTTTTTAGATGCTGAAAAGTCTCCATGAGACAATCGTCGGTTAATTTTTCTTCTTCCACAATCTCAATTTCCCATGTTGCTTTGAATTTTGTTTCCTTTTCCATTTTGTTCTCTTCCGTTATTTCTTCAGCGCCTTCCATTTCAATTTCCTGCCTATCAACACAGCAAGAAAACGTTGTAGAACTTATACGTAATGTTGACCAAATGTTCTTTACACTAGAAGAGGGTTGCCAGATGAATATTTTTGTGGCTGGAAATCACCGACAACTGCTAACCTTAGAAATTTAAATATCTCCAGAAAATAGATTTTCCTCTTCTATCCTTCAATGACGAACTGCAGATGAACTTCAAATGCCACCGTTTTGAAGAGGTGAAACTGCAGTACACCGAAAAAACGATATTCTAATATTAAGAGTGTCATATTCTTACACGCATATTCTTAGTAATATTCTTAATGAAGTAAGCGAAATTCTCAATTTAAGAGTATCTTCTAACCAAAAGACGAAATGCGCCTTCATCTGTCCAAACGTTTCTTTTGTTTCGGGCGACGTGCTTTTCGATCAGTTTTTCGAATTCGTAATAAGTGAGAAGCTCGAAGAAATGCAACCAATTCTTCGGATAAATCGCGTGTGCACATCCATCTGCTTCTCTTTACAGAAAAAGTTAGAGTGAGAAAGGTCTGATTTGACAGTGAGGTTGAATACCGTTGTACCACACCGAGACATAACCTCTCTACATTATTTATTCGTTGGCGTGTGACATCAAACTTTTCTCACCTTAACGTTCTCTGCGAAGGGAAAGAAATAGAGTTAGAGATGTGCACATGCGATTTATCCTCAGAATTGGTTGCATTTCTTCGAGCTCGTCACTTATTATACAATTACAGTGACAGATTTCTGATGCAACTATATTCTTAAACTTAGTGGGGAATTCTTACAATTAGACAAGCATATATATTCTTAAGGTAAGAGGGACTCCATCGTACATTAAGAATATATTCTTGGCGCCTATTTAGGTTGCAAATATTCTTAAACTTAGTGGGAAATTATTAAAATTAGAATATCGTTTTTTCGGTGTAAAATATGTCTTAAATCAGTATAATAAATATGCGGAAGTATCTTTTCATCTGCTGAGTCAAGAAAAAAATGGTTAATGATATTATTCTCAAATTCAATTTGCATTTTCATTACAAGTAGACAATTTGAAAATGCCTGATTGATTCGGCCTAATTTTTTTGCTAGGATAAACTGAAAATTCCTTTCCAGCAACTTCCTACTGATCATGCAATGATCCTGCGATGATGTATTTATACATCCCTAAACATTTGCTTGAATTCTTATGAGCTTGATGGTATGAATGTGTCATTTATACATTTTTTCAGGTAGAAATTTATAACTTTTAATCAAACAACACAGAAAAAACAAATGGTGAATCTGGCACTAATTTCTGTGTACCATTTCCCTGCAGCAAAAATCAACATTGGCAATTGTGCAATTTGTTTTGAAAGTTTCTATGGGCTATGGGCGTTGAACAAGAACAAATTATAGGTGTCTATGGAATTGGGCCCCTCAATTACAACCTCATTTACAACTCGTGATGAACCACCATACAATTACGTAGATGCTTAAAACAAAATCTAATTATGTATTTCTTGTTTCAGAATTAAGTTCACAGTCTGAACGTTTGCGTGATGGTGGCTCTAATCCTGGCGTTCTTCGCTGTGGACCTTCTTCTTCTTCTCCTGGCATACATTGTTCAGATGCGACTCTTCCTCTTGCCAAACCTGATTCTGCCGGGTCTCCACCACCTGCCGAACCACATCTTCGTGACAGGTCCAGGTCTCCTACTCTCAGGCAAACTTTTCCAAGAGTACTTGGATATGAATTTGAAGATCTTGCATTTATTCGGCTAATCCCCCACAACAATGCGAATCGGGTATTCGAACTCCGAGGATACGCTTTCCCCCCTGATAAACCAATTCGATTGAGAAAGAGAACTCATTTCCTCAATCCCATGCCAACCGGAGATCAAATTGTATTATCAACGTCTGAGGGCGACGTCTGTGCAATATTGGAAAAATCAAGAGCACACTCAAGTTTCCGTGCAATATTTACATTTGTTTCAGGGCTGGGAAAACGGGCAAAAATAAACATGTACAGCGGCGCGGTTGCAGAATTGACCCCAGAAGAAATCGCGGAATGTCCAGTATCCGTCGAAGATCAAATAAAAAAGGACTATACATTATTACGTATGTATGCCACAATTATTCACACCCATAATAAATAATAAAAAACGCGCGCATCAGTCAAATCTGGCGGCTGCGCTCAGGCTTTATGCTTACCCCACGTTTATGCATAGACCTTTCAAAACAATATTCAAGGATAACTTTTCACATTCACAATTATATTTTTTGACA
Organism: Andricus quercusramuli; assembly: GCA_932178445.1. Classification (NCBI taxonomy): domain Eukaryota; kingdom Metazoa; phylum Arthropoda; class Insecta; order Hymenoptera; family Cynipidae; genus Andricus; species Andricus quercusramuli. The sequence goes on from CAKNXH010001797.1 coordinate 100,899, forward strand.
TTTCACAAATATACAAAAAATCTATCAAAATACTTTAGATATCACAAATTTCATATCAATTGATATTGTGACATTCAAAGAAAGTTTGCTCCTAAATTTTTTGTATGTCTAGTTCACTTGTTAACTTTTCCAATTATGAAGCCATTCAGTTTACAATGCGTCATTTTAAAATCTTTTAGGTTGAAAATTGTTCATCTCAAACGTACATTTTCAATTTAAAAAATTTTAAATGCAATTTGGAAGATTTAAGATGTAATTTTTGTTCTTGTTAGACTTGAATTGTATTTTATTTTCGCTTCATACGAATTTTTGGAAATTTCAAAAAATGTTGACATTCAATGTAACCTGTTTCAGAAGTTAGTTTCAATTCATAAATGGCTGTCAATACTAAAAAAATACAAACTCTGTACAAATTGTTTGATAAGGGGACACATGCCTATCCAGAGTTCTCAATTTTTACATTCTCATCTAGAAAAGGTATTAGATTTGTGCAAAATTTGCCCCTCCCCAGTTTTTGTCAAATGTCCACGTTTTGAGACCCCCTGAACCCAAAAAACAGGTTTTCGCGAATGTGTCTGTCTGTATGTATGTGTGTATGTGTGTATGCGTATATGTGGGTGTTTATGTATTATTATTATTATTATTATAGATTAGCAGTTCGAACTCGAAAGTTCATTGCCTCACTAACCCGAGACCGCCACACATCTCTATCCTGTGCATCCTCCATCCAGTTTAAGTAATCATGTCCTAGTTCTTTTAAATCATCCCTTACATTTTTCTCCCATCTGTTTCTCGGTCTGCCTAAGGGGCTCTTACCAATCGGTCTCCCTCTTAAAACTTGCGCCACTGTTCTTTCATTTCCCATTCTTGCTACATGCCCCGCCCATCTTAGTTTACGCGCTTTCATTAATCTATTAATATTTGCTGACCCGTAGAGAGCATGCAGCTCATCATTATGCAGTTTTCTCCATTCGCCGGTCTCTTCGTCCCTTTTTGGACCATAGATTTTTCTAAGTATTTTATTCTCAAAAACTCTTAAACCTATTCTCCTCTCCTTTCGTCAGCGCCCACGTTTCGTACCCGTACATGACGACCGGCATTATTATTGGTTTGTAGATTCTTACTTTGATGTTTCTAGGTAGCAATCGCGATTTTAATAGTGTGTTTGCTGCATAATAGCACCCATTGTCAGCGTGCAGCCGCGCGTTGATTTCCGTTTTAATCTTATTTTCGCTAGTTATAATAAACCCGAGGTATTTAAACTCGCTAACCCTTTCGAATTTCATATTTCCGGCCATAAGATCCCCGTCTTGATTACTTTGTTCGGATCTGACGACGGTCATATATTTTGTCTTCGATTCACTAACTTCCAAGCCAATATCTTTGGCTTTTGTGATCAAGATTTCTGCATTTTTAGCTACCGTTTCTTCATCATCCCTTAGTAAGTCGAGATCATCCGCATATCCAAGAATTTGTATTATCCCATTGAGGGTAGCACCGGTCGGATTCGCCTGCACTTGCCTAACCACGTATTCTAAAACTAAGTTGAAAAGGACGCACGAAAGTGCATCGCCCTGTTTCAGGCCATCGCGGATCGAAAACTCTTCAGATAAACTTCCGTTTACGCATATTCTACCCCTGCCGCTTAATCAAATTTCGATAAGTCTAACCAATTTTCTTGGCACATCCAAGAACTCTAGGATCCAGTATATTCGTGCGCGTGTAGATTTTTATTTTATTAGCACGATAACTTTCGAAAGAATTGACAGATTGGATTGGGCTTTTGTATACTCTTCAAGTGTCCTAAAATGAAGGTCAAGTTCGTTAGCCAGCCATTTTGGATAAAAATTCAAAAATTAAGAGCATTTTGAAAACTTTTGAGACCACTTTTTTTTCAAAATTTGAAAATTATATGTGCGGCTGTTCATAGTACTCGGAAATACCAATAATCTATTCTCATAACATTTTTCAATAAGATGAAAATTTTCAGAGTTATAGCATTTTCAAAATCCAAAAGAAGAAACGAAAATTAACATTTTCAGCCAAACAACGCACGATACGGAAAAAAGTCAAGGCAAGAAAAATGTTTCTTTTTCCACGCCCTACAAGATCGTCATAACGACATTTTGAATTTTGAAAAAAAAAATCGAAAATTCACATTTTCATTGCACAAAAAATAATGAAAAATCCAAAAATTCAATTTTACGATCAAACTATGCAAGATACGACAAATGATGTTTCAACAAAATTTGTGCGTAAAAAAAATATCTACAAATTTGTTATTGGTCACTTTTCAATGGGATGTGTAGCTTTTGTTTGAGGCGTAAAAAATATCATTAACAGTGAAAAAATCAGCCCGATAAGTGGGCACATTCTCATCAAAACTTTGCTTATTTCATTTCTTTTTCATCTCGTGTGTGTTTTTTCAGAATACTTCATTGTTTTTATGTTCTCAATACTATTTCTAACCATTAAAACAATAAAACAACTATCATTAATGCTCACAATACTTGAAAATTTGGATTTTTACATTCTCATCCAGAGAAGGTATTAGATTTGTGTAAGATTTGACCCCCCACCCCCGGTTTTTGTCAAATGTCCATTTTTCAATAATCATTTTAAAATTTATCATATACATGTTCCAAAAACGTCTTAGATACTTTTTTTCTCCCCTTTGCAGGTAGTTGGAAAAAATCTTTCAAATTGTATGATTTATTAGAGAGATACGGAAATATACGTTGAAGTAATGGAATTCCCTTCTTCATTTGATATCAAATACAAATTCAATCATGTTTATCCAAAGAACATAGAACATAACATACATTCGTTGCGAAGCGCGACTACCAAATATCGAGCGCGAAGCGCGAGTGTCTTGATGAGAATGTGTTCCTTAAGGTCGAGAGAACCTTAAGTAAATTAGTTCTTTTTATGTAAAACTGACGTAATTAAACCAAAAGCAAGTCATGACGATGGAGTTTACTAAGAGAGTATTTGCTCGCGAAGCGCGCAATAGCGAGCATACGAAGTGCGAAAACCTAGAAGAACCAAGCTTAAAGCGTCAGGCAAATGTGTCCGAGCGCGTAGCGCGAGGATAACACATTATCGAGCGCGAAGCGCGAGATCCAACTGTCGCGCGCTCTAGGCGTGCTCAAACTTCCGAGCGTAGCGAGTCGCGACATTTTTTTAGGATTTGTATGTTAAATTAGCATAATAACCTCTGAATATTCTCTGCTACTTGTTTCTCCAACTGCCTAATTGAAAACGCGAATCCCAGCACCAGGATTTCACGACCGCGACCAGTTGGAGGGTACTGTAAGTAATTTTGGTTCATGAAAAAGATTTGTTTCTGAACGATTCGAAACATTATTGATGAAAGAGAAAGCGCATGAATGAAAGATTTTTAAAGATTTAGACGAAAATTTCAATTTCTTAAGAAAGTTTAAAGCTTGCGAAGAATAAATATTTATATAATGGTTTTTCAAATTAAATTTTTTCTTACTGTCCCATCTTACCAATTTCTCAAAAATGATTGAATTTGATTTAATCATAGATCATTTTTTTTAGGAAAAACATCCCCTACAACTCTACTGTTTCTGTTTTCTTTGAACAAGTGAATAATCTCCAAATATAGTTATTTGTTTAAAAAATACTTTCTTAACCCGTTGAATGAGAAAAAATTATAAGCGTTTATAGAATTGGGCCCATCAATTACAACGTCATTTACAACTCGTGATGTACCAACATACGATTGTGAAATTAAAACAAAAATGTAATCCTGTATTTTTTCTTCCAGTATTAAGTTCACAGTCCAAGTCTGCCACTCTCAGGAAAACTTTTCCAACAGTATTTGGATATAGATTTGAAGATCTTGCATTTATTCGACTTATTCCCCATAACAATCCGAATAGAATATACGAACTCCGAAGATATGTTTTTCCTCCCGATAGACCAATTTATTTGAGAACAAGAACTCGTGTCCTCAATTCCATACCAACCGGAGAACAAATTGTATTATCAAAGTCCAACGGCGACGTTTGTGCAATATTGGAAAAATCATCAAGCAGACAAACTATGCTTCGAGCATTATTTAAACCTGTTTTTGGGATGTCAACACGGACGAAAATAAACATCAATAGCGGTGCGGTTGAAGAGTTGACGACGGAAGAAATCGCGGAAGTAACACGTGTGTGAACCACAATGTTTCACACAATTAATAAATTTCAAAAGACGCGCGCGTCAGTCAGATCTAATGCTTTGCGCTGGGTCTTTATGTTTAACCTGCGTTTCTGCATAGACCATTAACGATTAAAGTTTAAGAATAACTTTTTACATTTACAATTAGATTTGTTTACATTTCAAAAATGTTCAGAAAAAAATCTATCAAATTACTTTATGTACCACAAATTTCATATCACTGGATATTGCAGCATTTAAAATGAGTTTTGTTTCAACTTCTTCTATGTTAAGTTCACTAGTTAACATTTCCAATCATCAAACTTTTTAGTTTACAATGCGTAATCCTAAACTCGTTTAGATTAAGAAGATTTCATTTCTAACGCACCAATCAAAAACTAATCACTCGTTTAATTTTTCGAACTTATAATTTCTTAAAGTGATATAATCTGCAAAATTGACAAATCCATTGATTTATTTTTTATTCTAGAGTACCGAATACGATAATGTAGCTTATACTCATATTTTCAACCAGGAACATTTGAACTGTTCAATCTATAAAAGATTTAAAGTTTTTATTTTCTAGTTTAACGGTCGGGAAAAAACTTGAATTTTTTTTCTTGATTAACACGGCCATCCTGCTTTCATTGAAGCTCCTTTGGCTTTGATTAATACATTCTCACCACCTGCCTAGCGCTTCGCGCTCGATTGAAGTGTGTAGAAAATGCGACATTTTCTACAATATATTGAACTCTATTAAATGTAGGTTCGAATAATTCTTTACCTCGAAGCGAATGTGCTTACTCAGATACTGCAAAATAAAGTGAAAATTGTAATCTTCATCATTATTTTTTTTTAGTTACCCTAAGATATGTTTATGTAAACGCACAGTTTTTTTTCGATAATTAAAAAAATTTTCTCTTTATCTCTCGTAGCATATGCGTGCGTATTATCAAATACACAAAAATAACCATATAAAAAACTGAAAATATATTTTTTAAATAAAAAAGTTAAAACAATAAATAACTACGGTATTTTTCAACTTGAAAAACTCCCGGTTCTTGTGTGACCTAAAATTGTAAAAAATAAGAGCATATTTTTTAAAGTCCCTTAAATCAACGAATGAAAATTTTGGTTCAGAATATAGATTTTCGATTTTTCATTTGCATTTTTTATGAGTGAAAAAACAAGCGATGATAAAAGAAGGCTGATTTAAGGGCCAGTTGAGTTTTCATTTTGTTGAAATAATGCTATTTTATAAATTATATTATGTGGGACTCCCCACACGGAAAAAATTTGTACTGGAGGAATTACTGAACTGGTTACGTTGTGGCGGATATGAGAAAAATTCGGTGAATTAACAATAACTGTTCTGTAAATCATTTCGAACTGTTGGGTCATAATTACAGAACTGATAATAAGTACTAAAAATCGGTGCCGTAAAAGTTCAAAATGATTATTACGAATAAGTTGAAGAGAAACTACATCTGTGCTGTGAGAACCACGGTTCTCGGTCGCTTAAAATTACAGAACTCTACTGTGTTTTGGAATACATGGACGTGGCGGCGCGCTGCACATGTGTGTGTCGCAAACACAGTTGCGATACGACAGTAGTGTTGCGTCAGTGTGTGTCACTGATGTGCGTCCCGTCATCGTATCAGCGAGATTCAATAAATAATCAATAATCAAAATTACAAAAACAAAAAATCAATGGAATCACCATGTACATTTCGCATTGGGCCCAGTTTTTTTTATATCTTAAACTAATTACTTTGGAAAATGATAAACAATTGCTCACGTGAGGTTTTAAAATTGTGTACGACTTTGGTAACGAAGCTAACTCTCGTTATTCAACACAGCGTTGTATCTGAATTCAAAATATTTTTAAATTTAATTTTCTTGACAAAAAATATCATTAATTAAAAATTTACTGAGAAAAGTGCTTCATTAATGAGTTCTGTAAATTAGGTGACTTCCTAAAAGCAAAAATGTATAATAGTTCGTTATTTTGACATCGTCGAAGCTTGAAAATGCTTGAACGTTTTGAATAATTTATTTAAATTGTTTTCAACCTTTACAGCACAAAATAAACAATTTTACTGATGTAATAAAAATAAAGTTATCGCATAGTAGTTAGACTTAATTCTTTCAGTAGTGTATGGAAGTAGTTTTGGAAGGAGTAGACTTACACAATTTCAGTAAAATGTTAATACAATTGACAGGATTATCAGATCAGGAGCTGTTTTAATATTTAAATAAGCTATATATCCCAGATTTTTTCTATTTTTCTTCTTCAGAGTTATTCATCCCAAAAAATATTAGAAACCCACATAGAATTAGTGAAATATAATTAGTGAATAAAAATCTGATAAAATTCATAGAATTTGAGGTGAATTTAAAAACCTTCAAATTGAATTTAAAAAATTGGAAATTTAAATAAAATCCATTGAATTCAGTGGTTTTGAAAAAAAATAGGAAATTGGTGTAGATCTGAATTTAATAATGTCGTTAACCCTTGGAATCTTTGTTTTAATTTTTTTGAAAGAAAAGTCACTAAAGTGATATATTATAATATTAAATGAATGAATATAATATTCAATGAATAAAATGTTATAAAAATCTTGAAATTTTGGGTTTCGGATTATGTTGCACGTAGCAAGTCTTACTTTGTGAATGTAAAAAATAATCTGCTTTTCGTAATAATTTTATGTAAATTCAAAACACTTGTGACATTTATATTTAATTTACTAGAATATTTTTCGCTATCATTAGAGGAACTTCTATAAATCATATACAATGTTCTCGAATCAAGTAAGATTTTCTGTGAAATCTATAGAAGAATGTATCCTTCACCTTCCTGGAGAATAAACCTAGTTTTTTTTCTCTACAGAAAGGTTAATTAGTGCGCGCATATAGTGGATTTTTCCAGTATTATTTGTTCAATAGGTTTGAGTACCTATTTTTATAAATGTATTAACAAGAGTTTTCCATACAAAATTTGTTTTATTTCATATCTTAAACCTTTTGGAAAGTAGAGGAATTGGTTTTAACTGATTTTTAAATTCAGTGTCTTGATACGCTACTTTCTAAAAATGATTTCCAATTCCCAAAAATTAAATTTTTTGTTTTCAAAATATTTTCGAAACTGGAAATTATATTTCAGTTCAAGTAGAATAATAATGATTGTTGTCTTAACCTGTAAACTGAATTCTCTTTTATTCAAGACAAATATATTTTTTTACAAGTCCATTACTATAGAAAGAAATATATTTTTACATTAAAAATGGATTCTGCTATACTGAACATTAATAAAAACTTTTATAATTAGATCGTCTCACACTTAAACTTTCGAAATTAAAATTTTTAATGCATGATTTATTATGATTATGTTTAAAATTAAACAATCTTTTAGAAGAATTCAATTTTCTAAGTTTACAATTTCAAATTTAAAGTGTGAAATTCGGAATTATAAAATCAGGGTGTCTAGCAACCCGGGAAATCCGGGAATTTGCCTGGAATCTTGTGTATCTTGAAAAATACGGGAAAATAATGGAAATTCCTGAGCAGATCTGTGAAATATGTAGTCACAAATTTAGGTAGAAATTTTCATTTTCTGCGTGGAATTATTATTAAAAAGTTATACGATTCAATGGTAAAAGCACGTGACGATTTGGTCGTGGTCGATCAGAAGCTGTGAAACTTTTGAAATTTACTAACCAAAACCAGGGGCAGGTAATCAATCCGTCTACTGATGCCAGAATAAAAGTGAAAGATTTTTTTGATTTTTTCTAGTAAATTCCTGATCGTATTATCGTCCTGAGTTTTGAATTATAAACTATTGGCATTGAAGCTTAAAATTGTTTTCATTTAAACGCTGAATACTTTATGCGTATAAAAAGGACGCTCTCAATATTATTCAATGGAATAATTTTAATTGAAATGACATATAAATCCACGTTTTTATTTTCCATGCTCTAAATGGAAGAATGAATCAATACATTTTTAAATTTTGAAAATTATATAATTTTGAAGACATTTTTGATTAGAAACATTAAAAATTAAACATTTTTCAATTGATGGTTTAAAATCAAATTTTTAATTTGAAGTCGTTCGCAATAAATAATTGGTCAGTTGTTATTTATAAATTAAAAATGTCATTTGCAGTTTCAAAATTCAACAAAATGAAACAATTAAAACTCTTACCTTGAAAGGTTGAACTTTGCAGTCAACGATTTAAGACTTTATATTTGAAACAATTCACTTTCAAATTGTTTAATTTAGAATATTTGATTTATATGTCATTGCTTATTTTAAATAAACAGTCCAATACTGCTAGATATTTTGAAAATGCCTTTTTGAATTAAAAAATTTCAATTCGCAATGGGTTAAAATGGAATATTTAAAACTGAAACAATATTTGAATGCGTGTAATTTGAAATTAAATAAAAGAGTTTAATTATGAGTCTATTCACTTTAAATTATTTAAAAATTGAAAATAGTTTACAAAGTTTCAATCGAACGTTAACACTTGTTTAACTACTAAATTTGCCACTTTCCGGTTTTCCGGGTTTAAAAAAATCCTGGACATTTACCGGTCTAGCGGCTACCACATTTTAAAATTGTTAGTATTAAGGTAAAAAATTGAAAATTCAAAAGGTCGAAAAAATAAATTTTTCCCAACATTGTTTTCATGTTTTTTTGAACATCAAAGTATATATTTGTTCTGGCAAAGTTTTAATTAGAAGTTTTTTTCCAAGTTTTAGTTTTTATTCATATTAGTATTTACTTCAGTCATTGCTACACTATTTTCAATCTACGCATATATGTTGGAATTTTTACCCATACATTTTTTTATCATTTTCTTATAATTTTTGTATGTTTTGTTTTGAGAGATATGGTAAAACATACAACATTTCGACATCAAATATTTAATACTATGTTCAAATATTTTTGACCAAAAATGTTGACCAAAAATTTTGGGTCCGGCACTGGTCGTTTCTCACAAGCGGTGAGAATTCTCTTGGTTAGTATATAAGGACCACTTCGGCGAATATCCTCAGCGTGCGATATTCTGCGTTAGGGAAGTGCGTTGCGTGCACTATACCATGTATATATATATATATATATACGTTAGGTTAGGCTATAGAATCATATTATGTTTGTGTGCGTACAATAAGTTAAGAATGTGTCTCTCGTGTGTGTCCTCCGTCCGTCCTTGCTTCCTTCCTTCTAATATACAAAGTAGTAGTAGTATATAAATCGGAATTTTTTTTCGTGTTGGAAACGACGGCGCGGTGATGTAGAAATCACAGAACTCTGCCGTGTTTTTGATTTGAGAAGCGTTCTGTGAAATATCCAGTCCTCCACTTTGTTTTTAACGGACTTTAGTTTCGCAAATTTTAAAGATTCCTGTTGCTAAAATTACTGTCCCATTTAAGAATTCTTCCTGCATTATATTTAATTCTCATAGAAAAAGTTCTGTAGAATTTAAAATAACGTAGGTCTGTAATTATTACGGATTTTTTCTCATATCCGCCACATCGGAACTAATTCTGTAATTTCTCAAGTACAAATTTTTTCCGTGCATGCAAGAACAAGACGTATATTCGTTCTAGCGCGGCGTAGTTTGCCCTTGGCGTATAAAAATCAAAATTGAACATTTTTAATTTTCAAATACACATTATTGTAGAGAATTACATTCCCCATCTTTCTTCTTTGCAAGAAAATCGTATCTTGATTAGGAGAAAAGTTTTCCATGGCAGCAGTTTCAGAGAAATGTGTAACCAAATTATTTTCCTTCAAACTGACTCTTATCAAATGTAAATATCTCAGAAGGACACGATTGACGCCTTTAGTCTAAGAGATAACGACTATACTATAGATTGTATAACCTAATGAAGCAGTACAATATTCATTAGGTACATTGTTAATCAAATTTCGAATTAATCCATTATTCAGTTTGTCTTCTACTAAGAAAAGATGAAGATTATCTGTACTCTGCTCTTATCCTCGACCGTTATCCTGAATTCTATTGGTGAATACAATAATATAATATATCTATAATTTAGGTAAATATATATTCTCTGCACGCATGTTAATAGTATATAAATGAAAGCTAAATAATTTTAATAATTATATTATATGAGAAAAATTTAACCTCTAATCATAACCTTCTAAAAAAAAGATCCGAATGTTGGTGGAGGCTACACGGCCGACGCAGGCAAAGAACGGTCTAAAGGTTAATGTTAATACCTGAGAATATAATTTTCCAGGTAAAAACTGGTAAAAATTGTGGTAATTTACGCTTGCAAGATGGCGACTGCGCCTATATGGAAAAGAAACATAACCTACTTTTTTAATACACCGAAGAGACTGACTGACTAGCTTTAAAGTTTCTTAATTTATTGAAAAATTATTGGAGGTGGCAGACCCAGAAATTCGTTTTGGAAGAAGTTAAATTTTATTTTAAAGAGAGAGAATCGCAAAAATTTTGCTTTTTGCCCTGGGTGCAATCGAGCGTTGTCAAGCATGATTGAAATTAACTTACTTCACATATTTTCAAACTTCAGTTCTTCCCAAGGGATTTTTTGTCCCTTTTCCTTTCTAACTTTTGATTCAATCATTTTTTAAATTTTATAAAAAATGATTCAATTAATCTCGTACTTAATGCATTCCGGAATACGTGAGGTTATATTAGGCTCTTTTCGCTCTCCCGCCTTTCAAGTCCGCCATTTTTTACATTTTTTACGTATAATACGTAATATACGTATTATACGTATAAAAGTTCGAGTAACGCGTAACCGTGCAACCCTGATTTCCCGTGTATGTGCATACACTGTAAAAAAAATCAACGAAATTTTACATCGCCAGACGGCGGAAATAAAAGGGCCCTGCACGAACGTGGTAACTTTCCGCCACGAAAGGTAAAATCTCACTCTGCTGGGAATTTTAAAATGTCGATCGTAACATTCCCACCTAGTGGTAAAATTTCGAAGCTGTTAATGGATTTTTACCTACAGCGAGTTGCTAAATTCACAAAATAATACGTAATATTCAGTAAACGATTAGTAAAATTACTTTCGGGATGCGGAAAATTTGTATTTCAAAGAATAAAATAAATTAGACATTAAATTTCAATTTGTTGTTATTTATTTGTATTAAGACGAAAGATACATGAATCAAAACGTTCAAAAAGGTTGCAGGTGAAACTTATAACAAGTGCGATTGGTTTTATGGCATCTGATTGTGATTCGGATCGACTGGATTCCAGGCTACGACGTAGCACTGGCTTGCGCGTTTTGGTGCTAAAAGAGAATAATGTTTAAGTCTTTAATTGCGCTATGCACATTTTTTGATGCACCTAATTTTAGCAGTATAACCTACCTTTATTGTATTTGGAATAATCTGTAGATTATTCCAAATACAATAAATTGGGGTTATGTTTTTGTACAAGCACGCCGACACGTTTCCATCTTTTCCCACATATAAGTGTATTCAAATTTACTTACCTTTCAATACTCTTCAACTTCAAAAGACGAATAAATAACCATTAATAATTAGAAATCGCGAAACACTATATATATATATATATATATATATATATATATGAATATATAATAAATTTTATTGAACAACTGCAACACATTACAACGATTGCAACACATTAAAACGGTTGAAAATTTAAAATCACATAATTCCAAACGTGAAATTACCGACACACAGTTATATTCCGCTTGGTAGCGTGGAAACCTGCTACTTTAGTTCGTAAGATTACAACGACAGTCGGCGGAAAATTACCACGCTAGTGCAGGGTCCTTTTATTTCCGGCGACCGACGATGTACTTTTCACCAACTGATGTGAAATTGCATGCGCTGCCGCGGCGTATTTTATTCACCAGTGAAATTTTACCACAACAGAATATGTGAAATTTCGAGTTCATTTTTTACAGTGTATGGTAGTTGTTCTCTTAATATCCGGAGGAGTATCTTAGTTCAAATAAATCCAATAGATGGCGCTGCGAACGCGTAGGCCCGTGTTTGCATTGTTATGTATAGCAAAAATACTAAAATTAATTGAAAACTTGATACTTTTCATACAAATAAAAGAAGAACATAGTTTTCAGTAACAATGAGCGCAGCTGTAATTATTAATAATAAAAAATTGATAAGAACATGTAATTTATTTGCATTAGTAATAGGTGTTAAATGATGTTGTTTGTCTGAGTAATATAATTTTATAAAATAATATATGTTGATGGAAAAAACATTGACATACTTCAGACCAATAAAGTAGATGTAGAAGTTAAAAAACATTTATTTCATCTGCCAACGTTTCAAAAACGTATGTCGTTTTCCTCTTCAGGACGTAAAAAATTAATTTTCAAAGTTCGTCATATATCTAATTGAAATAGTTTTTTAGAATCCCCTTGCTCAACATTATCACTATAAATATAAAAAAGACTATTAGTTATTATAAATATCAATTGAATAGAAAAATATTTTTAGGTTAGAAATTTGAAAAATTGAAAATTTACCTTATTGGAGCTTCATTTTATACGTGAAATTTTGTTTGATTTTTGTAAAAACTTTAAATTCGTTCAATAATACTTATCAATTTGTACTTTTTTTGAAATTTTTTAGTAATTTTGTTAAAATAATTGAAGAGTCCAAGACTCCCCAACTTTTTCGCTCCATTTTTGCCAAGAGTAGATTGAGAAAGTGAGAAAGAGAATTCTTAACAAGGATAGAAATTAGCAATGACGTATCAACGAATTTATAACATAAGGTACTATAGTTTCTATGTAAATCTAATGAAAATATTAACATTTGAAGAATTTCTAAATTTAAACATTATTGACAAATTGAACATTATTTTGAAATTAAAAATTATAACTATTACTAATTAGTTCATTGTATAAACATATGTGATAAGAAAAAAAATTTTATCAATTTAGAATTTTAAAAGAATTTCAATTTTTTAAATTAGAGAATTTAAAATTATATTATATATTGGACTATAATTATTAAGATCTGAAATTATATTCAAACAATTATTGCTGTTTTTCTTTATAAAAAATATTTCTGCTATTAATCTTTTAAATTCATTAGGTTCATGATGTAAAACAATAACATTATCCCAATCAATCAAATGTCCAGTTTCAACCTGATGTTTTGCTATGACTTTATGGTTATTAGGATTTTGTCTAAAATTATCATGATGTTCTTTTATTCTTGTAGCCAGTGATCTACTAGTTTGACCCACATAACATTTTTCACAATTTAAACATTGAATTTTATATACTACATCAGTATGTTGCAAATTATCTAATAAATCTTTTCCTAATTTTATGAATTTATCAAGTTTAGAGTCAATTCTAAAATTTGTTGTAATATTAAAATCATTTAAGATTCTTTTAATTTCAAAAGATAACTTACCATGATAAGAAATTGATACTATTGGTTTAAAGTTTGAATTTCTAACTATTTTTATATTATTTTGGTTGGACAATGACTCTGTAATTGTTTTAATTTTATTATTAATATGTAATTGAACAAATTCTGTAGGATAATTATTTAAATATAAAGTTTTTTTAATAAATCAATTTGAACAAGATAATTAATAATTTGAAAACTAGAGAATCATTTCTTGTCAATTTTAGGTATCACAATTTAATACCAAAGAATATTACTAATGCTACTAGGAATGTTAGAAATTTACAATTTTTTAGTAACAGTGCAAAAAACCATGTTAATTTTATTGTAGAATCTTTAGAACATCGGTTGCTTAATGATGAAATAAAAGACTTAAATATCCATTTAAAATATTTAAAACAAAATTTTAATAATATCAAAATAAATTTAAGAAATTCATTACCTACCAATATTTATACAAACATTTTAGAAAGGCAATTAAATACCTCAAAAAATAATTTAAAAGAAAAACAAAGATTGGACAAAAAACTTCATAATTTAAAAATTAAAAGTAATGTTCAAGTACCTATCAATATAAATAAGCATAAAGACAAAAATAACTGTGATACTAAAGATCCTTGGATAATAAATTTTAGTAATGTTAATATTCCAGATAATGTTAATGACATTCTAAGGTTAGGGAATAAATTTAGTTCCTCCTTTTTAACAAACCAAAGTAATATAATTTTGAATATGGTTAAAGATATAGAGTCAAATATTGGATTAATTGAAAATATTGAAGATCGTGATTTATTAAGACATAGAATAATTAATACAGCGAATAATTTTTTAAAGAATAATAATAAAATTACTGAAGTTGATAGAGTTTTATCACAAAACATTAAGAAAACACAAACATTTATTAAAGCTAATAAACAATTACTAATAACTCATGCAGATAAAAGTAACATTACAGTAATATTAAAAAAGGAATCATATAATAAAAAAATGCTAGAATTATTAAATGACACCAAAACTTATGAAAAATTAAATGATAACCCAGAAAAAGAATTAAAAAATAAAACATTTAAATTGTTAAATTCTTGGAGAGTTGATGGATATGTAGGTGAAGAATTATTAAGAAAAGATACTTTAGTTCATGATACTAACAGTCCTAGAATTTATGGATTACCTAAAGTTCATAAAGATAATTGTCCACTTCGACCTGTTGTTTCATTAATTAACTCACCTACTTACAAAATGGCTAATATTTTTAATAACATTCTTAAAAAAGCACTAATAGTACCAAAATATCAAGTAAAAAATTCTTTTGAATTTAAAAATAAAATAATTAATAAAACAATACCATCTGATCATATCATGGTTTCATTAGATGTTTTTTCATTATTCACAAATGTACCACTTGATTTAGTTATCAATAGTATTTTAAGTAGATGGATTCATATAAAAAACTATGCAGAATTACCGATTGAAGAATTTGAAGAGGGAATTAAATTTTTAATGGAACAAACAGTTTTTAAATTTAATAACAATTTTTTACAGACAAATATTTGGAACACCTATGGGTTCTCCAATTTCTCCAACATTAGCTGATTTAGTTATGCAAGATTTAGAATCAAATGTAATAAAAAATTTAAATTTTTCTTTACACACATATTTTAGATATGTTGATGATACATTCATTATATTACCTGAAGATAAACTTACTTACGTTTTAAATCAATTTAATTCTTATCATCCAAGGCTTAAATTTACACATGAAATTGAAAGCAATAATTCTATTTCGTTTTTAAATTTTAAAATTATAAAAACTAATACAGGTAATATCATCACTGACTGGTTTCGTAAAAATACTTATTCCGGTAGATATTTAAATTTTCTTTCTAACCATCCAATACAACATAAAATTTCGATAGTAAAAAATCTTATTGATACAGCTTTAAAACTATCAGATAAATCATTTCACAGTTCTAATATAGAATTTATTAAAAAAACTTTATATTTAAATAATTATCCTACAGAATTTGTTCAATTACATATTAATAATAAAATTGAAACAATTACAGAGTCATTGTCCCACCAAAATAATATAAAAATAGTTAGAAATTCAAACTTTAAACCAATAGTATCAATTTCTTATCGTGGTAAGTTATCTTTTGAAATTAAAAGAATTTTAAATGATTTTAATATTACAACAAATTTTAGAATTGACTCTAAACTTGATAAATTCATAAAATTAGGAAAAGATTTATTAGATAATTTGCAACATACTGATGTAGTATATAAAATTCAATGTTTGAATTGTGAAAAATGTTATGTGGGTCAAACTAGTAGATTACTGGCTACAAGAATAAAAGAACATCATGATAATTTTAGACAAAATCCTAATAACCATAAAGTCATAGCAAAACATCAGGTTGAAACTGGACATTTGATTGATTGGGATAATGTTATTGTTTTACATCATGAACCTAATGAATTCAAAAGATTAATAGCAGAAATGTTTTTTATAAAGAAAAACAGCAATAATTGTTTGAGTATAATTTCAGATCTTAATAATTATAGTCCAATATATAATATAATTTTGGATTCTCTAATTTAAAAAATTCAAATTCTTTTAAAATTCTAAATTGATAAATTTTTTTTTCTTATCACATATGTTTATACAATGAACTAATTAGTAATAGTTATAATTTTTAATTTCAAAATAATGTTCAATTTGTCAATAATGTTTAAATTTAGAAATTCTTCAAATGTTAATATTTTCATTAGATTTACATAGAAACTATAGTACCTTATGTTATAAATTCGTTGATACGTCATTGCTAATTTCTATCCTTGTTAAGAATTCTCTTTCTCACTTTCTCAATCTACTCTTGGCAAAAATGGAGCGAAAAAGTTGGGGAGTCTTGGACTCTTCAATTATTTTAACAAAATTACTAAAAAATTTCAAAAAAAGTACAAATTGATAAGTATTATTGAACGAATTTAAAGTTTTTACAAAAATCAAACAAAATTTCACGTATAAAATGAAGCTCCAATAAGGTAAATTTTCAATTTTTCAAATTTCTAACCTAAAAATATTTTTCTATTCAATTGATATTTATAATAACTAATAGTCTTTTTTATATTTATAGTGTTAATTTTGAGCAAGAGGATTCTAAAAAACTATTTCAATTAGATGTATGACGAACTTTGAAAATTAATTTTTTACGTCCTGAAGAGGAAAACGACATATGTTTTCGAAACGTTGGCAGATGAAATAAATGTTTTTTAACATCTACATCTACTTTATTGGTCTGAAGTATGTCAATGTTTTTTCCATCTACATATATTATTTTATGTTATTTATTATTAGAAAAATTGAATATAAAGATGAGTATTTTGAAAACAGTTTGAATTGTATTCATATTTTTCTATTGTTTATTTTGCTAATGTAATTCATTAGTCTTATAATCAATTGTAATTGTTAGAAAATGTTCAACATTTATTGATACTATTCATTTAATAATAGTAAAAATAATGTTTAAATCTTCATAATTAGCATTATAATGTACTTTTTTATTAATTCATCTAGAAATTTCCTCTCTGCCTGAAAAATATATATTTATATATAATTTTATTTATAAAAAATTTATATATAAATGAATTAATGTGAAAATTCCATCAAAATAGTTTAGAATTGAAGAAAAATTATTCATTTAATATATTATTGAAAACACTTATAATTTTTGGAAAGAATAATTTATTAAAAAGTGACTGACAAGATTAATGAGTGAAAAAATATATTTATATTAATATACATACATTGATAGACAATTTTTTGCATATAAAAGCATTTGAATTTGAAGGCATACAATTTTTTTGAGTAAACAAATTAAAATTATTTCATTTCATTTTCATTATAAATCGCTTAATAAACTAAACGTAAAAATATATATAATATACAGAGTACACAGTCTTCCTTTTTTGTTCTCAGTTTCCCCTATTCTCAAAAAACTTTCCCTTTTCTCTTTACATACGCTATGTAGAAATAAGGAAATCAGTATTTTGATCTAACACTGAATGCTTTTGGAATATGTTTTTTAGTGACAGAAACATTTAAATTACTTACAAGAAAAGAAGTACTATCAGCTTATTATCAAACTTATGTAAATTCAAATCTTATAAGATTCTGAAGAAAATTAGAAAAGATTTTTGAATATTTCAGATGTATCAAAAAAGAATTTAGAAAATTGAAAAAAACTTACAAGATTTTACAGTATAGTAGGAAAAATTCGGTCTTTGTAAAAAGGTATTTTGGACTTTTAGAAGTTTGGCAGAAATAAAAAATATTTGATAAATTTTCAGAAATGATTCCAAGTCTTAAAATATTTAGAATCTATTCAAATCCTGTTAAATTCCTAAAAACATTTTTAGCTGACTAGAATTTTTCTTGAAATTTTGAAAATTTATTCAAAATGTAAAAAAATTGCCTTAGAATCTTTCAAAATTTCCTTGGAATTTGAAGAAAATTTCTTTATTCACTTGAAACATTTCAAAAGTCTTTTAAAGCTTCTGAAGATTTGGTTTGAAATCTTTTTAAAAAATCTGCCTTTTTATCGAATCTTTTACAGTTTAAAATTCTTTTTCAATCTCTTCGAATCTTCTAAATATTTCTTGAATTTACTCTTTTTAATTTTTGTAATTTTTTGATCTTACAAAATTGAAACCCTTTGCTTTAAAATATTTTACTTTTTTTCGAAATTGGATGAAATCTTTTGAAATTTTTGAAAATGTTTTGCAATTTTCTCTTAAAGTTAATTTTCAAACTAAATAATCATAAAAAATTTACCCATATATCTTAAGAAAATTCTGTTTTAATCCTTTCAAATTTGTTAAACCCTCTAGTATTTTTAAATCATACAAGTTTTTTGTGAAATATTTTTAAATATTGTGTGAAAATTAGTTTTTCAAAATGAAAAATCATTTTAATTTTTCCTAGAAACCTAAAAAAATTTTTTCATTTTTTTTAAACCTTATAAAATTTCTTACAAAATTTTAATACACTTTTTCAAAATGTTAGGAAATAATTAAAAATTTGTTGTAATCTTTTTTTCAATTTGCTCTCATAATTTATAAAAAAAAAATCATTTGAAATTTTACCGTGAATCTTAAGGATATATGTTTCATTCACTTGACGCCCTGCAAAATTGAGTTTACCTAAAATTTTGTTAAATCCTGAAGAATTAAAACAATTGTCTTAAAGTCTTCCATATTTTTTCCCAAACATTTTGAAACCTTCAAAACTGAAAATTATTCTCTTGAGATCGAACGTAAATATTTTTAATAATTTATTCACAAAATCTTTCAAAATTATTAGAAGCTTCTAATTTATTTTCAAATTCTTCAAAATCAGTTTTTACTATAATTTAATTTTTCTTATATCTTTGAAAATATTAAACAAACATTTATAATTTAAATGTTCTCTTCCATCAATAATGGGTAGAAACATTTAGTCACGTCATATGTGGACGCTCCCTTATTATAAATATTTGAGATCTGTCCTAAGGATTTTTTCTTATTAATAATTTATTTAAATCAATAAAAACAATGTAGGTCAACAAAATAAATATTAAAAATAATAATCAGAAACGAAATTAACATGCCGTGGACATTACACTTCCCCCCGGACCTTTAACTTTCGTATAGCCTGTCGCCACAGTTTAATTTTTGTTAGATCCTGATTTCGCACTAATAATTCTCAAAAAATTTTCAATAACATAATAAATAATTCACTCTTAAAATTTAAATCATGTAAATTGTCAATTTTACCGTTTTTGCCGTTTTCGCCAATACATAATAATGTAAACACGGGCCTACGCGTACGAAACGCCATCTATTGGACTTATTTGAAGTACGATACCCCTCCGGATGCTAAGAGAACAGAAAATTTGCTGTATGATGTACTACGACTGTTGCAGTGAATAAAATACGAACATATTTATTTAAACAAATTTGATAAATTGTTCCCTGAGAAATTGCGCATGAATCGCATTCACATCTTTAAGCTCATGGAGAGTCGAGTGGATTTTGAGAAACATAAAACTTCCAGCGCGAAAGTTGTTCGAAAAGGTAGTTTACTTTAGCACTATGAATATGCTCATTACCAAAATAATTATTTAAAGTGAATCATAATTATGAAATGAAGGTTTGGTTTCGGGAACGCGGCTCGTTCATTCGCACGTACATATCAACTCGACGCGTCTCACAGCGTGACAAAAAGCACTGTTTTTGGACAGAAATGGCTGGGCAGCTTATTTATCAACTTATTTTGATGTATTTTATTTAAAAATATTAAGGCTCTTAGATATAGCGTGCAGCTTTCATTATATAAAAGATTCCAGCTAAAGTAAAATTTTTTGTTAAATAATAAAATCCATGACTCTTTTACATTCTCATTAGAGAAGGTATTAGATTTCTGTAAAATTTGACCCCCCCCCCCCCCACCACTATCTATCTATAATCTATAACATTTAAATAAACCAAAATTTGTATATATCATATACTCTGCCCATGGTGAAACATCATAACAAATTTCTCCTGTAAATTGCATGGAAAAATACTGAGAATAGGCTAACTTACGGTGATTTGAAGTTTAAGGAAGAATTGTTTCCAAAAACACGAACTGTTTTGGTTAACTGTGAAAACGGCAAATGATAAAAATTGTTGCCAGCAAAGAAGGTGTAACATTAGTTTTTTTTACAAGAATATACACTTTTCAAAAATGCGACCTGTTTTAAAAGTTTCTATAGGCTACGAGCGTTGAATAAAAAAAAATCATAGGTATTTAGGGAAATGGGCCCCTCAATTAAAACCTCATTTACAACGCGTGATAATTAGGGTGACCAGAAAAAAACACTTTTGATTTTTTTAGGAGTGAAGGGCAAATAACGGTAGTTTATGCGATTGTAGAAGCCAGATATTTTTATTTTTTATTTTAAACAATATTTAGAGGTGGCCCATCGCCTTTGAAGTTCTTATGTAATTAACATGGGTAAACTCAACTTTTTTTTCATTAAAGATTTTAACCACGAAGATATCCACTTTTTAATTTGAACTTTCAATATGTTGTTCTTGAGGTTCTCAGGATCCACATAAAAACATTCTTTTAATTAAAAGTTCATAAAAAGCATTAATTACGGTTGCTTGAAAAGTGCCATTTTCACTGTTTTCTACTGTTTTCAAAGACTAATAACGGCTCTTATAATAGATACCTTATATTGAAATTTTAAGAATATTTTCCTGGAAGGTTGAAGATCACATTTTCTGAAAAAGCAGATTAGGAAAAGTGTAAATAAGCGTGCAATAATGAAAACAAATCTGAGTAAATTTTTGAAATTTGACAGGTCTACGACTTGAGCTGTTTAATTTTCGGGGCGGAGCGTTCATCAGCTCAGCCATAAAGGTCCATCACAGTGGGTCTTGACACCATAAACTCATAAAGCAGTCCCATTCTCAGCAAGTTTTTTTTAGTCATATTTCCCTTTTTCAGAAAAGTGGATAATAATAATTCAGGGGACTCTAACTAATCCTGTTATAAAGTCACATCGATGAAAAGAGCTGGGGTTGCACTTTTACGATCAACTCTTCACTTACCGAAATTGTCAGCTTTTGCAATGACAACTTTCAAAGTCGATGGGCCACCTCTAAATATTGTTTAAAATTGAAGAAAAAAAAATCTAGCTTCTACAATTGCATAAACTACCATTATTTGCCCTTCACTCCTGAGAAAACCAAAAGTGTTTTTTTCTGGTCACCCTAGTGATAATCCACTATACGATTATATAGATGCTAAAAACAAAATCTAATCCTGTATTTCTTGTTTCAGAATTAAGTTCACAGTCTGAACGCTTGCGTGATGGTGGCTCTAATCCTGGTGTTCTACGCTGTGGACCTTATTCTTCTTCTCCTGGCAGACATTGTCCAGATGCGACTCTTCCTCTTGCCACACCTCATTATTCTGCCCGGTCTCCACCACCTGCCGAACCACCTCTTCGCGATAGGTCCAGGTCTCCTAATGTCAGGGAAACTTTCCTATACGTACTTGGATATAGATTTGAAGATCTTGCATTTATTCGGCTTAGTCCCCACAGCAATCCGAATCGCATATTTGAACTTCGAAGATACGTTTTTCCCCCTGATAAACCAATTCGGTTGAGAACAAGAACTCGTTTCCTCAATCCCATGCCAACCGGAGAACAAATTGTATTATCAACGTCCGAGGGCGACGTCTGTGCAATATTGGAAAAATCATTATCAAGCAAACGCACAAATCTTCGTGCAATATTTACATTTATTTCAGGGCTGGGGAAACGGGCAAAAATAAACATGTACAGCGGTGCGGTTGAAGAATTGACCCCACAAGAAATCGCGGAATGTCCAGTATCCTCCAAAGAACAAATAAAAAAGAACTATACAGTATTACGTATGTACACCACAATTATTCACACCGATAATAAATCTATCAAATTACTTTAAATATCACAACTTTCATATCACTTGATATTCTGCCATTTGAAAAAAAGTTTGGTTTCAACTGTTTTATGTCAAGTTCACTTGATAACTTTTCCAATTATGAAACCATTTAGTTCACAATGCGTAATTCTAAATTCTTTTAGATTAAAAATTGCTCATATCAAACGTACATTTTGAATATAAAAAATTTTTAAGTGCAGTAGTTATTTGTTTAAAAAATGTTTTCCCAAGTCGCTGAATGAGTAAAAATTATGGGCTTTTATAGAATTGATCCCCTCAATTACAATCTCATATGCAACTCGTGATGTACCATCATACGATTGTGTAGTTGAAAAAAACTGTGATCCTATATTTCTTGTTGCAGTATTAAGTTCACAGTCTGAGCGTTTGCCTGGTGGTGGTCCTAATCCTGGTATTCATCGCTGTGGACCCTCTACCTCTTATTCTCCTGGCAGACATTCTCCAGACACGCCTCATTCTTCTGCCGGGTCTCCACCAGCTGCCGAGCCACCTCTTCGTGACAGGTCCAGGTCTGATAGTCTCAGAAAAGCTTTTCCAAGAGTACTTGGGCATAAATTGGAAGATCTTGCATTTATTCGACTTATTCCCCACAACAATCCGAATAGAATATACGAACTCCGAAGATACGTTTTTCCTCCCGATAAACCGATTCGGTTGAGAACAAGAACTCGTGTCCTCAATCCCATTGCAACCGAAGAACAAATTGTATTATCAACGTCCAACGGCGACGTTTGTGCAATATTGGAAAAATCATCAAGCGGACACACGATTCTTCGAGCAATATTTAAACCTGTTTTTGGGATGTCAACACGGGCGAAAATAAACATGAATAGCGGTGCGGTTAAAGAATTGACCACGGAAGAAGTCGCGGAATGTCCAGTAGCCTCCAAAGAACTAATCACAAAGATTTATACAGTATTACGTATGTACACCACAATTATTCACACCGATAATAAATCTATCAAATTACTTTAAACATCAAAACTTTCATATCACTTGATACTGTGCCATTTAAAAAAAGTTTGGTTTCAACTTTTTTATGTCAAGTTCATTTGTTAACTTTTCCAATTATGAACCCATTCAGTTTGCAATGCGTAATTCTAAATTCTGTTAGATTAAAAATTAATTTCCAAGAAAACATAGAGAAGCAATCGAAATCTTGAAACACCC
This sequence comes from Andricus quercusramuli, assembly GCA_932178445.1. Lineage (NCBI taxonomy): Eukaryota > Metazoa > Arthropoda > Insecta > Hymenoptera > Cynipidae > Andricus > Andricus quercusramuli. The sequence goes on from CAKNXH010001797.1 coordinate 124,212, forward strand.
TAATAACATCAATAGGGACAATGGATATAATACCAATCCGATTTGGCTTTCCGTCCTCCCGGGTTTTTTAAAAAAGACTTGATTTGGCCAATCAAGTCCAACCAGTCTCCTCCATGGGGCGCTCTGGCCAATCACAGGCATCGTAGAGAATACATATATAAGAACAACATAACCTGAAACTTCAGTTTCAGGTCAGCCCTGAAGAAGTGAACTGCAATGTTCACGAAACGTCGGCAACATTCATAGTTTCGCACACGATTGAAACCCGAAAAATCTTTAAAATTTAAAAGTTAAATGTATTAGATTAAAAATTGTTCATTTCAAAAGTACAGTTTGAATTAAAAAAATTTTTAAATGCAGCTTTGGAGATTTAAGATGTAATTTTGGTCCTTTTTGCACTTGAGTTTTAGTTTATTGTCCCTCCATACTAATTTTTTTTTAAATTAAAAAAATGTTGACATTCAATGTTACCTTATTTAAGAAGTTAGTTTCAATTCAAAATTGGCTGCCAATTCTAAAAAAAAAACACAAATTCAGTACAAATTGGTTTATACGGAGATACTTACATGCCTGTTCAAAGTTCTCAATTTTTAAATGTTTTTTCTGTATACAACTTGTAAAAAAAATAATTTTTCTTAGGATTTGTATGTCAAATTAGCATGATAACCTCTGAATGTTCCCTGCTGCTTGTTCCCTCAACTGCCTAATTGAAAACAAAAGATTTTTAATGTAATGGGAAAACATACCTAACGCGGAACCCAGTACCAGACTTTCACGACAGGTGGGAGTGTACTGTAAGTAATTTTGGTTCATGAAAAAATTTATTTCTGAACGGTTCGAAACATTATTGATGAAAGAGAACATTTTGATTACAAATAATTTTTTAATGTATGATATCATCAAAAAAATATATTCAAAGCCTACAAAAAGATATCTGGGAAAATTTTAAATGACTTTGGGTTTACTTTTTCTTAAATTAATTTTTAGTTGGAAAGACATCAAAGTATGTCGGAAAGAAAACTGGAAGACTTTGGGAAACTTTTTTCAATTATGCATGAATGAAACAGTTTGAAGATTTAAACAAAAATTTCTAAGCTTTTCAAGAATTTTAAAAAGCATCAAGAAAATACCAACATTTTCTTAAATAGTTGTTGTGTCAAAAATCAGGTCTCTGAAAAAACAAAGTTCTCTAAGATTATATGAATAAAAACTATATAATCGGCCATGTTTAATAAAAAAACATTATTTTCTTTTAAAAAAGTTTAAGACTTACGAAGAATAAATATTTAAATAATGGCTTTTTTAAAATTTTTTCTTACTGTCCCTTCTCACCAATTTTCTAAAAATTACTCAATAGTATTTAATCACAGCTCATTTTTTGAGGAAAAAAATTCCCTACTAGTCCACTGTTTTTAATTTTTTTTTTTTTTATAAAAGTAAATGATCTTCAGATATAGTTATTAGTTTAAAAAATGTTTTCCCAAGCCGTTGAATGAGAAAAAATTATGAGAGTTTATAGAATTGAGCCCCTCAATTACAATATCATACACAACTCGTGATGTACCAACACACGATTGTGTAATTAAAACAAAAATGTAATCCTGTATTATTTATTTCAGTATTAAGTTCACAGTCCGAGCGTTTGCCTGATGGTGGTCCTAATCCTGGTGTTCATCGCTGTGAACCCTCTTCCTCTTATTCTCCTGGCAGACATTCTCCAGACACTTCTCTTTCTGTTGCCATGGCGCATTCTCTTTCCCTGCCTCATTCTTCTGCCGGGTCTCCACCAGCTGCCGAGCCACCACTTCGTGAAAGGTCCAGATCTGATACTCTCAGAAAAGCTTTTCCAAGAGTACTTGGGCATAAATTTGAAGATCTTGCATTTATTCAACTTATTCCCCACAACAATCCGAATAGAATATACGAACTCCAAAGATACGTTTTTCCTCCCGATAAACCAATTCGGTTGAGAACAAGAACTCACGTCCTCAATCCCATTGCAACTGAAGAAAAAATTGTATTATCAACGTCCAACGGCGACGTTTGTGCAATATTGGAAAAATCATCAAGCGGACACACGATTCTTCGAGCATTATTTTCACCTGTTTTTGGGCCGTTAACACGGGCGAAAATAAACATGCACAGTGGCGCGGTCAAAGAGTTGACCACAGAAGAAATTGAGGAATGTCCAGTATCCTCCAAAGAACTAGTCACAAAGAATTATACAGTATCACGTGTGTGAACCACGTGAATCACGTGAATCACGTGTGTGAACAATTTTGACACCGTTAATAAATTTCAAAAGACGCGCGCGTCAGTCAGATCTAGCACTTTGCGCTCGGTCTTTATATTGTTTAACCTGCGTGTGTGCACAGACCTGTAAAAATTAAAGTTCAAGAATAATTTTTTTATACTTACAATTAGATTTGTTTACATTTCACAAATGTTTAAAGAAAAATCTATCAAATTGCTTTATGCAGCACAAATTTCATATCACTGGATATTGTGGCATTTAAAATAAGTTTGATTTCAACTTTTTTTATGTTGAGTTCACTTTTTAACTTTTTGAATCATCAATCCTTTTAGTTTACAATGCGTAATCCTAAACTCATTTGGATTAAGAGAATTTCATTTCGAACGCACCAATCAAAGAATAATCACTCGTTTAAATTTTCGAACTTAAAATTGCTTAAATTGATATAATTTGAAAAATTTACAAATTGATTGATTTATTCTTTATTCTAGAGTACCGAATATGATAACGTAGTTCAGACTTATATTTTTAACCATGAATATTTGAACTGTTCAATTTATAAAAGAATGTGAGTTTTAATTTTGTAGTTTAATGACCGGGAAAGACTTTGAATGGTTTTTCCCGATTAAAACGACCATCTTGCTTTTTTTTGAAGTTTCTTTGCCTTTCATGCGCCAGGCACGCTCTGCGCTTAATTAAAATAATTTAATAAATAATAAAATAATAAATAATAAAATAATTTTCGCAGCAGAAGGATTCCTGTTGAGGCAAATGAAAATCCTACCAATCTTAAATTTGAAAGGAAATTCCAATGACGTCAAGGAACATCCTTTTGTCACAAAGGACATTTCTCTGAGTGTATATTAAATGTATGTTTTAATAATTCTTTACCTCGAAGCGAATGTGTTTATTCAGATACTGCAAAATAAAGTGGAAATTGTATTCTCCCTCATTATTCGATTTTAGTTAGCCTAAGATATGTCTATGTATACGAACAGTTTTTTCCGATAATGAAAAAATTTCTCTTTTTATCTTTCGTAACATATGCGTGCGTATTACGTGAAAAATGACTTTCGCGGATTCCGTCAAATGTCGACGTTTTGCGGCCCTCTGAGTCAGAAAAAATAGTTTTTACGTCGATTTCTGTCTGTCGTTGTCGTCGTTTTAGGCTCTAAACACGATAACATTCGTGACCATTTTTTGTCAAAATTTGAAATTTTTATTGATGGCTCTTCGTAGCACATGGAAATTCGAAGAATTTATCCTAAGGACTTTTTCAATAAAAAAAATATGTCATAGTCATAGCATATCGAAAATACAAAAGAAGAAATGAAAATTCACATTTGCAGCCAAATAACGCACGGTACGAAAAAAAGTCAGGAGAAGAAAAGTGTTTTTTTTTTGCACGCCCTACATGATTATGATATCGAGTTTTTGAATTTTCTTGAAAAATCGGAAATTCACATTTTTATTGCACAGGAAATAATGAAAAAGCAAAAAATTTAATTTTACGGTCAAACTATGCGAGATATGACAAATGATTATGGAATAAAATTGTGCACTCAACAAAGATTTACAAATTTGTTTTTGGTCACTTTTTGATAGGATGTGTAGTTTTTGTATTATTTGTAAAAAATATCATTAACAATGAAAAAATCAGCCCGATAAGTGGGCACATTCTCATCAAAATTCTGCTTATTTAATTTCTATTTCACCTCGTGTGTATTTTATCAAAATATCTCAATGTTTTTATGTTCTTAGTACTATGTCTAACCATTAAAACAATAAAATAGCTGTCATGAATACTATAATCATAATGAGAATGTATTGGTTTTATGTGAAAAATTACTGTCGCGGATTCCATCGAATGTCGACGTTTTGAGGTTGCCTGAGTCAGGAAAAATAGTTTTCTTCATACATACATGCCAAACCCTCGTTTGCTCACCGTTTACAGACATCGAAATTGGCTGGTTCCGCACTGAGCGCGAAAGCAATGAACAAAATCTTCAACATCGATGACCAAAATGCTGTAACCGGTTAGCAAGATGGTCTCCACGGTTACCAAAACATTTTGGCCACCAGTTGCCATCTAGCGTCGTAAACGGTTACCATGCGAACATCATTTTTGGTGAGTTTGGGTTTATTTCGTTCGTTGCATGAAGAGATTAAAGAGTTTATTACAAGGTAAGGTGCAAACGGCAAAAGAATCATAGAAATGGATTTCACTGACGAAGACAGCATTGCAAGTTTCGATGACCTACACAAAATCATAGAGGAAGCAGACAACAATGTGTTATTTTCAGGAAAGATAAACATTTTGTGATATATTGTTTGTCTTGCGGGGGGCTCCACCCCTCGGCTCCTCTGGGACTTCGCCCCAGACCCCTTCCATCCCAACTTTTCGTCAAGTCTACATATCCCGGGTTTTGCAAAGTATTCTTTAAAGAAAAATAGGGTTCGATACTAGAGTCCTCACGGGCGATTTGGTCACTGCTCGTGTGAAAGAGCTACGTGAATCCGAGGCTCTGCTTCGGCTGACAATGCCTCTCCTTCGGCTCGGCTTAATTCGCCTCCGCCTAGCCTTGGGTTCTCGCGGCGCCTTCATACTCGCAGTGACCAAAACGCCCGTTTAGACTCTCGTATCGAAATATGCTATTTTTTACTTGAAAATTGGTATTTTTACATTCTCATCCAAAGGAAATACTGGATTTGTGTAAGATTTGACCCCCCCCCCCCCTTGTTAAATGTCAATTTTTCAATAATCATTTAAAAATTTATCTTATGTATGTTTCAAAAACGACTTAGATACTTTTTTTCTCCCCTTTTCAGGTAGTTGGAAAAAATCTTTCAAATTGTATGATTTATCAGAAAGATACGGAAATATACGCTGAAGTAATGGAATTTCCTTCTTCATTTGATATCAAATACAAAGCTCGTCATTTTTATCTGAAGAACATAGAACGTAACATAGAGTCGTTGCGAAACACAACGGCGAAATCTCGCGCCCCAAGCGCGCTCAAACTTTTAGGTTTACATTATACGATGAACAGAAACGAGTGTGGAGTGCGAGGTTTACATGATTTTCAAAGCAAATATCGTGCGCGAAGCGCGAGTGTCTTAATGAGAATGTGTTGCTTAAGATCGATATAACCTTAAGTAAATTAGTTCTTTTTATGTAAAACTGACGTAATTAAACCAAAAGCAAGTCATAACGTTGGAGTTTACTAAGAGAGTATTAGCCCGCGAAGAGCGCAATAGCGAGCAAACAAAGTGCGAAAACCTAGAGGAACCAAGCCTAAACCGTCAGGAAAATGTGTCCTTAGCGGGTAGCACGAGGTAAACATCATCGAGGGCGAAGTGCGAGATCCAACAGACGACCTACAATTGTAAAAATAAGAACATATTTTTTCGAAGTATCTTAAATCAGCAACTGAAAATTTTGGTTCAGAATGGAAATTTTCGATTTTTCATTTGAATTTTTGATGGGCGAAAACACAAGCGATGGTAAAAGAAGGCTAGTTTGAGGAAAAGAACGCCCCCATATACTACACTCTTAAGTGCCCCTCACCTCAACCTTGAAACCTTTTGATATATTTTTATATTTATCATCAATTAAATCTCTTCAAATTATGTTACTAAACATGTTAAGTAATCTACATTTTTTTATTCGATTCTGATTCGGCTTCTGATCCCTACACACCTCGGCAGTGCAAGCACATATCAGCCCCTCGCCACGTCAGCGGGTTAGGCAGACATGGTTCGGAGCACTCCCAGTGGCCCACATGAGGAAACAATCGTAGTTTTTTCTCGGTGTATCCTTCACCCAGTTTTTTTGGTCCGCGGGGCTTATTTTATTTCAGCCCTACCCTCTGTTTCCAGCGAGCATTTCCCTATCCGCCACCTGGGGACGCGCCAATTAGGAGTAACACCTTCCGTTCCCCGCAGACAACTGCGGAGGTCCTTGATTAAGATGGGTGATGGTGATAGGAGGCATATAGGTATCTACGCAAGAACTCCAATATGAGGCCAGTTTCGGGGGTTGCCTCGTAGTGGTCGTGGCACTAAATTATTCCTTGGGAACGTAAACAGTCAGCGCCGTATGAACCACTTCTGACGGATTTTTCTTCCGCTTTTGTTGCTCCAGCTTACTGCTCCCCCGTACTGCCAGCTTTTATCGCTCGCTACCGGTGGCGACGAATTGTTGACACTGCTTGTGTGCTGAGAAATTGCGTCGGTCAGCAGTTCTAGGAAGAACTGAATCAGTCGGCCTTATATAACTTTTGAATTTATAAAAGATTAAAATCTAAATTTTCGTAGTACAGCGGCCGGGAAAAAGCTTGGATCTTTTTTTCTCGATTAAAAACGTTTTAATAATTTTTGACCTCAAAGTGAACGTGTTTATTCAGATAGTAGATGTCTGGGATGATCATTATCTTTTTTAATTAGAAATTTTTTGGCTCTTATAGTTTCAGGCAGCTGACAAGAGGTTTGATAAATGTACTAGGGGTAATTTTTTGGGGCTGCTTAAAGTTACAATCACGATGAGGGTATAAAGTGAAGCCTTGGCAAGGTGCCTGAATTGACTATCTTTTCATTTCAATTTTTTCCCCGTTTCAGTTGAAGGCAGCTCAGAAGAAGTTCGTTGAATGTACTAGGAGTGTTTTTTAAAGGCTTTTCAATATTATTGTAGGGATAGGAATAGCTGTTTAAGTTGGAGAAAGCCCAGACAAGGTTCGATGAAAGTGCTAGGGGTGGGTTTTTAAGGCTGTATAATATTATTGTAGGAATTACGATATCTGCTAGATCCTTGGAAAAGTGTCTGGAGAAATGCTCCTAGTGTATTTAACGAACCTCACCTTAATTTACTTCGAGTAAAGCAGCCAAAAATATTTCAACTCAAAACTTGTCATGTCAGAAACCTTCACAAGATTCTCGTAGATATCCCCGTCCATGAAATAATTTCACACGCCCCCCCCTCCCCCCTAAAACCATCCCTAGTACATTTAACGAACACCGTCTCAGTTGCACTTAATTAATGCAGCCAACAAAATTTCAAATTTAATATTGTCGCCCCAGGCACTTTTCCAAGACTCCATTAGATATAATAATTCCTACTATGATATCTCACAGCCTTGAAAAGCTACCCGTAGTACATCTAGCGAATCTACTTTTAGTTGCCTTCGAATAAAGCAGCCAAAAAAATTTTTAATTGAAAATACGCCCCAAATACTTTCACAAGATTTTATTAGATATTCCTATCCCCGAAATAATATTTAAAACCCCTAAATAAAACAACCCATATTACATTTAGCAAACCCCGTATCAGCTGCCTTCACCAACAGCAGTCCATACTCCCATCATGAGAAGGATATTAAGCAGGCCAAAAAACACCCCTAGTATATTTAACGAACCTCATCTTAATTGATCTCGAGTAAAGCAGCCAAAAATATTCCAAATCAAAACTAGCCATGTCCGAAACCTTTCTAAGATTCTTATAGATATTCCCATCCCTATAATAATATTACACCCACCCCGCCCCAAAAAACCACCCCCAGTCCATTAAGCGAATCCACTCTCGGCTGCCTTCGACGAAAGCAGCCAAAACAATTTTTAATTTCAAATAATTAACCAAAACACTCTCCCAAAACTTTATTAAATATTCCTGTCCCTAAAATAATATTCAGCAACGCTTCAGAAACCACTTCTCGTAAATTTAACAAACTCCGCCTGAGTTGCCTTCGACTTAAGCAGATGTGTCATACAACGCAATAACAAATCTGTAATTCATTATGACAGAAAATATTCTGTATGATGTACTGCGACTGTTAAGAGTGAATAAAATATGAATATGTTTGTCTAAACAAAGATTATAAATTGTTCCTTTAGACATTGCATTATAAATGATTCCAGCTGAAGCAAATTTTTTTTTCAACAAGTAAATTCATGACTTTTTTTGTAGAAGTTATGCCCTTGGTGAAACCATTGTTGGGCAAGTGGAATGACATGACGTATCAGGCAGTCAGTTTTGAGAATTTGCATTGGAGGCAAAGCATTATGAAAAAACTGTCAATGTCATTCCTCAGTGATTTCAATACTTTCCAGAGTTCCCCCAACTTTAGAACTGCAGATGAACTTCAAATGCCACTGTTTCAAAGATTCAAAACTACAGTAAAATGTGTCTTAAATAAGTATAGTAACTATACGGAAGTTACTTTTTATCTGCTGAGTCAGGAAAAAAATTGTTAATGATATTATTCACAAATTCAATTTGTATTTTGAATGAAACTATATAGTTTGCAAACGTCTGAACGAGTCGGCTCCATTTTTTTGACAAAATAAACTGAAAATTTCTTTCCACTGACTTCTTGTTGATCATTCGATGATCATGCGATGTATCGTTTCCTGTGGACTTAAGGTACGAAACGTCACCTACAGTCAATTTTTTTCACATTCAGGGTGCCCACCAGTTCCCTTTTCTTCTTTTCCCTGTGTTTTCCCTGAGGTTTCACTGTCTTTTACTGGTTTTCCCTGTCTCTTGTAAGGCCCATTTTTCGCAATGTTAATGGTAAATCGAGATACTTTGAGTGATGGAAACAAAATTTCGGTTATTATTTTAGGAAGGAAAGGCATCTTGAGGAATGATAGTAAAAAAAGAGATGTTAAAATTTGTAATCCTACAATCTTTGATTTCTCAATTCAGTCAAATCAAAGCTATTTTAGGTGGGTAAAAATTTAAGAATCTCATTTCTTCTTTAGTTTCTTGATCTTTGATTCATCTTGGTTTCTTTTTGAACCAAGAGCTCGGAGCTTACTTGAGTTCTAAAAATTATTGTTGCGGGCTGAAAGTGGAGCTAAGAAACAACTCTAAGCGCACCGGTTGTCGTTTTTCCCTGTGTTTTCCCTGTGACTTCTTCATTAAAAAAATCCCTGTCTTTTCCCTGTTTTCCCTGTTTTTCAAGAAAATGGGCACCCTGTTTGAAAGTCTCCATGGGCCAAGGGCATTGAACAAGAAAAAATTATAGGCGTTTATGGAATTGGGCCCTTAAATTACAACCTCATTTACAACTCGTGATGAACCACCATACAATTATGTAGATGCTTAAAACAAAATCTCATTCTGTATTTCTTGTTTCAGAATTAAGTTCAAGTCTGAACGTTTGCGTGATGTTGGCTCTAATTCTGGTGTTCATCGCTGTGGACCTTCTTCTTCTTCTCCTGGCAGACATGGTCCAGACACGACTCTTCCTCTTGCCAAACCTGATTATTCTGCCGGGTCGCCATCACCTGACAAGCCACCTCTTCGTGACAGGTCCAGGTCTCCTACTCTCAGTCACACTTTTACAACCGTATTTGGATATAGATTTGAAGATCTTGCATTTATTCGACTTATTCCCGATAACAATGTGAACCGGATATTCGAACTCCGAACGTACGTTTTCCCCCCTGATAAACCAATTCGATTGAGAAAAATAACTCATCTCCTCAATCCTATGACAAGCATTGTATTATCAACGCCCGAGGGCGACGTCTATGCAATATTAGAAAAAATTATCATCATGCGGAAACACCAATCTTCGTGCAATATTTACATTTAGTTCAGGGCTGGGGAAACGGGCAAAAATAAACATGTACAGCGGCGCGGTTGAAGAATTGGTTCCAGAAGAAATCGCGGAATGTCCAGTATCCTCCCAAGATCCAATCACAAAGAATAATACTGTATCACGTGTGTGAACCACAACTCTTCCCACGGTTAATAAATTTCAAAAAAATGACGCTTTGCGCTCGGTCCTTATGTTTAACCTGCGTTTGAGCGTAGAGCTTTAAAAATTTGAGTTCAAGAATAAAATTTCACATTTACAATTAGATTTGTTTACATTTCACAAATTTTACAAATATCCAACAAATTACTTTATGTATCACAAATTTCATATCACTGGATATTGTTCCATTTAAAATAAGTTTGATTTCAACTCTTTTTATGTTAAATTCACTTGTTAACTTTTTCAATCTTGAAAATTCTGATATAATTTGCAAAATTCACAAATGTATTGATTTATTCTTTATTCTAGAGTAACGAATTTTCAATTTTGTAGTTTAACGGCCGGGAAAAACCTTTGTTTTTTTCCCCCGATTAAAACGGCCATCTTTCTTTCATTGAAGTTCCTTTGGCTTTCATGAATATATTTTCGTCACTCGCCTGGCGCTCTGCGGTCGATTCAAGTGTGTTTAAATGCGAATTTTTCCATAGTATGTTGAACTCTATTACACTCAGAAAAAAAGTTTCTTGAAACAAAAGCATGGTCTTCTTGCCTGTTTTGCTTTGAACCACGTGAATACACTTTTTACACAAGTAGAATAATTTGGCTACAAGATTAGGTGAAGTTAGTCACAGAATAGTATATTGTGCTACAAGTGCGGAAAGTAGGCAGTTCCACACGAGTGTGAAGTTTGCTGTACGAGACAGAGGCGAGTCGAAGGGGAGTTGTAGGCGAGTCGTAGGCGAGTTGGAAGCGAGCCGAAGGCGAGCTGTGAACGAGCCGAAGACAAGCCGGAAACGACCTGAAGATGAGCCAATGGCAAGTACTGTAAACTTCACAAGAGTTGCAACTGTCTACTTTCAGCACCTGTTGCACACGATATTTTTTGTAACAAATGCAGGAAATTTTCGATTTGAAAAACAATAAGAATAATTTTTTTGGAAATTTATGGTAATTTTTGGAAATTTATGGTAAAATTACCAAAAATTTCCGGAAATTTCCTGTGTATATGTATATTACCGAAAATTCCCAGAAATTCAAGGTATCCAAAGCTTTTTGGAAAAAATCCAAAAATTTCCGGAAAATGCTAAATTTAAAAAATTTCCGGAAATTTATGAAAGGTTGCTAAATTATCGGAAATTTCTGGTCTTGAAAGTTTTTTGGAATGATTCCAAAAATTTCCGGAAATTTATGGGAAAATTGCTAAATTTCCGGTAATTTATGAAAAATTGCTAAATTACCGGAAATTTAAGGTAGCCAAAGTTTTTTTGGACAAAATTTGAGAATTTCCAAAATTTCCGGAAATATATGGAAATTTATGGAAAATTGATAAATTTTCGGAAATTTCAGGTATCCAGAAATTTCTAAAATTTTCGGCAATTTATCGGTAATTTATGGTAATTTATCAGTCATTTATGGTAACTTATCACTTCGAGTTTGTCCAATCACTATTCACTACTCACAATCAGTCTCTCAATCGTCAAATCATAATGAAGTGAGGTTATTATTTCGGCCGTCCTGGAAAGTAAATATGAATCGAAATGCGCAAGCGCAACAGCAAGAAAAAGTAATCTGGCTGGAAGTGCGCAAGCGCAGCAGTTAGAAAAAGTAATCTTGCTCAAAGAACGCAAGCGCAGCAGCTAGAAAAAGTCTTTATAACTGCTTTTTACCACGGCTTTGGAATTGGTCACTTCCCGCACGCAATACATGCCTCGAAAAGCGAACATTTCGTGCGTGCGTTACAAAAAGGTAATTTTCGCAGCAGAATGATTCCTGTTGAGACAAATGAAAATACTATTAATCTTAAATTTGAAAGGAAAATCCAATTACGTCAAAAAACATCCTTTTGTCACAAAAGGACATTTCTCTGAGTGTATATTAAAAGTATGTTTTAATCATTCTTCACATCGAAGAGAATGTGCTTATTCAGCTACTGCAAAATGAAGAAAAAATTGTATTCTTCAACATTATTTTATTTTAGTTACCCTAAGATATATCTATGTATACGACCAGTTTTTTTTCCGATGATTAAAAAATTTTTCATTTTACCTTGCGTAACATATGCGTGCGTATGATGAAATGCACAAAAAGAACCATATAAAAAACTGAAACCGCATTTTTTGAAAACAAAATAATTGAAACAATGAATAACTAAAATATTTTTCAGCTCGGAAAAACTCCCGGTTTTTTGTGACCTACAATTGCAGAAATAAGGACGTCATTTTTTGAAGTCCCTTAAATTAATCACTGAAAGTTTGGGTTCAAAATGTGAGTGTATTTTTCATTCGAATTTTTGATGTGTCGAAACAGAAGCGATGGTAAAAGAAGGCTGCTCTAAGGAAAAGTACGCCCCTACATGCTACACGGAGAGACTTTTGGTATTAATATTTCTTTTATTGCATATTCATAATTAAAATAAAATATACGAATTTAGGGATAATCGAGGTACGGTTAGAAAAAGTCGAATATTGACTATGAAAATGCAGACTAATATTTCTGATTGGAATAAATCGTAAGAATATTAGACTCTTACACACACAAAATAACGAAAATTGGTATAGTGCTTTGAAAGAAACGAAACAAACGCTTTGCAATCTTTCTAAACCACTATACGAAAAATGGGGGTCACGTGATCTTGTATTTCACGCTGGCGCATGGCAAAAAGAAAGACGGGTGGAAGTGTATGAACGCACACTACTACATAGGCTACAAATACATCTTCATATATATTTGTGTATTCTTTGACGACGCTCGCTGGCTACAGTGTGGTTTGTTTACGAATCCTATATTAACACCTATACGCATATATAAAACTATCTTATATCTATAAATCGCACGCATTACGCTGAGACTTATGATTCTTTCTGCCCTTATATACTAAGCAGTGAAACGTATCGCTACTTGTGAGAAACTAATAGTGCTGGGTCAAAAATTTTAGGTGCCCCGGACTTTATTATATATTTATATTGATAATTTATATGCTTATAAACTATAATTAAATAAATACACTATTAACGCGACTAACATTTGCATGAGAAATTTGGTTTCAGAAACTTAAGAACTGAATTGAAAGATTGCTTGAGAATTATTTCAAAATTTCAAACACAAAATTAAAAGCAGTAATAAGGAAGTGAATTCAGGCAGCGACTTTTTTTGAAAATTCAAAAGTAATTATCAGCTCATTTGAGACAGTAGCACAGAAGTTTATACTATTATTAAGCATATTTTGTGAGTATTTTATATGTTGAAACATATCAATACAAATATTACAAAATATTATCTTCAGAATTATCTCAGGGCGTCTACTCAAATTTTATAAAAAAATTTTCTGACAATCCCAGTTTTTTCCAGGTATCTATAGATTTTTTCAAGGTATAATTTTCCTGAATAAGGAGCCACTCAAGTATTAAGTATCGTAATTTTTATAGCAATTGTAATCCTACATCCCTTCAAAGTATTACATAATACCTAAAAAAAACCCTATCGTTAAGCATATCTGTGGATGGTTAAATTGTAATTACTTGAGTTTATTAAAAGTTTTATTAGTTTTAGTTTAGTTTTATTAAAATTTTTATATATAAAATCAAATAATGATGTTCCTTAATTTATGAAAGTAACTTTATAGAAGGACAAGAGCTTTCTTAAAATCTTAATGGTACAAGATTTTAGAAAAATTATAATAACTACTAAAAAAATCCAACTTTTAACGATAAATGCCTTTGGCATATTAGATATTTTTTAAAATAATTTTTTTTAAATTATTTTCATAGTAACTTGAAATTTAAAGCATTGTGAACTTGTCACTTACGGCTTACGGGGTGACTGCTGGACCGAAAACCAAGAAATGACCAGGAATTTTTCGAAACCGGGAAAAACCGACAAATGACAGTTCATAACGCTTAATTCTAAAATCTTTTACTTTACAATTTTTCCATTTTATATCTTCATTTTTAAACGGAAATTTTTAATTGAAAGTATTTAAAAATTCAGTTTTGAGGGCTTTAAGAATAAAAAATTAAAAGCGTTAGAAATTTGAAATTGTTTATAAAAATGTTTTAAGTTGATCAACTGTAAATATAAATTAATTAATGATTTTTTAAATTGAACTGTAGTTCGAGTGTTAAAAATTGTACAATAGTTATTTTACAATATGATTCTAAGTCTGTTCGAAATTAAAAAATTTACAAATGTTAACGTTGAAAAGTAAACTTCTTTTAAACGAAAGCCATAACAATTAGACAAATTGAAATGTCTGATTGAAACTTCATAAATTATTTTCAATGTGAAAACTTAAAATTAATATATTCATAATCACACACTTTTATTCAATTTAGAATCCTATCCAAATATTGTCTCAGTCTAAAATATTCAATTTTTAACCCATTCAGTTGGACAGTTTTCAATCACAAAAATTGCAAAAGGAGAAATTATAAATGAAATATTCAAAACTAAAGAATTTTAAACTGAATTGTTTGAAACAGGAAGCCTTGAATTATAAAAATTTAAACTTTTAACGTTACAATTTGTATTCTAATGTTAAATAACAATTCAAAATTATCAAATTGAAACGACCAAAATCAATATAAATAAATAAATTTTGTTATTTAGTTTTTTTCCCAATTGCAAGAGGAACTTTTTTTGTTTAAAATTTGTATTAAGTGGAAGAATGGGAAGTATTGTATTTTTAACATTTTTATCAAGCTTTAAATGAGGAAATTTTAATTTTTGTTAAATTGGCAGTGCATTTATATTATTAAGGTTTTTATTGAGTTAGAAGGGATAATTCAAAAAATACAGTTTTATTGAGTATGAGGGCATGAAATTTGGATTTTCAATTTATTCTGGATTAAAAGAGGGACATTTTGTTATTTTTATGATTCTTAAAGAACTGGGAGGAAATTTGTGTTTTCAAGTTTTTCTAAATAGGAAGAGAAACTTTTTGGTTTTGAACGTTTTTATTGAGTTAGGAGAGGGACATGTTTCATTTTTCAACATGTTAATTAATGAGAATTGAAATGGAGGATTAGTTTTAATTTAGAGCATTTAAAACGATAGCGTGGATTGATATTTTTTAACCAGAAATCTTTGAACTGTTCAATTTATAAAAGTGTAAAAAATTAAGTTTCGCAGTTTTTTATTGATAATTCCGAATTAAAATTTGTTTGAGCTTCAATGCATACTACAATAGTTACAAACATTTTTTTACTATAAACGCGTATAATTGAAACTTTTGGCGGGATATCACAGGTCACGGTCGGGTACAGTCGGTCTGCTGGCCTGGTCGTCGCGTACTCGGCTATAGACGGAACAGCTCGGAAACTTTCGGGCGTTTTTAGTATAGTCTTTTAGAATTCTCGAAAATCCCGGTTGCAGATATTACTAGCGGCTCTCATTTCAATACGCATTCATATTTAAGAATACTAGAATTTCGTACATTTCTTATAACTTATGTTACCTAAAATATTTACTATTGAAAATATTTTTTAGAAAACTTGTTATTGACCATTATCACTTTTTCACACTCACAATTCTCAAACAGTAAATAAGACTTTTTCTAAACGTAAATACTAATTTTTGCTCGGTCAAGTTTATAATAATACATACAGAAATACCATCATCTCTTATTATAGTAGGAATCTTTATAACAGTACCCCGATTATCCCCAAATTCTTACATTTTATTTTAATTATAGGTGCAGTGTGTACCAAATATTGATATCGAAAGTCTCTCCGTGTACATTCTTAAGTGCCCCCCACCCCAAAATTGAAACCTTTTGATATATTTTTCTATTTATCTTCCGTTAAATCTCCTCAAATTATGTTAGTAAACATGTTAAGTAATCAACATTTTTTATCCGATATTACTTGCTTATGTTTCAATTATAAATTGTATTTTTTCTTTACAATTAGAAAAATGAATATGATTTGCTGCAGTTGTTGAAAATGGTTCAAGATATATAAAGGCACGTAAGTCTGGCCCATTTGAGTTTTCATTTTGTTGAAATAATGCAATTTTATAAATTATATTATGTGGGACTCCCCATGCAAGAACAAGATGTATAGATTCATTCTAGCGCGGCGTAGTTGGCCCTTGGTGAATAAAAATCAAAATTGAACATTCAGAATTTTTTAATGTACATTATTGTAGAGAATTACATTCTACATATTTCTTTCTTCTCAAGAAAATCGTATCTTTATTAGTAGAGAAGTTTTCTATGACATCAGTTTTGAAGAAATGTGTAACCAAATTCTTTTCGTTGAAATTGACTTTTATCAAATGTAAATATCTCAGAAGGACAACGTTGACGCCTTTACTCTCAGAGATAACGACTGTAGTATAGATTTCATAAGCAAGTAAATCAGTGGAATATTCATTACCTACGTTGTCAATTAAATTTCTAATTAATACATCAATCAGTTTGTCTTCTACTAAGAAAAGATGATGATTTTCTGTACTCTGCTCTTATCCTCGACCGTTATCCTGAATTCTATTGGTGAATATAATAATATAATATATCTATAATTTAGGTAAATATATATTTTCATCACCCGCGTAAATAGTATATAAATGAAAGTAAAATAATTGTAATAATTATATTATATAAGATTAAATATAACTTTTGATCATAATCTTCTAAAAAAAGATCCGAATGTCGGTGGAGGCTACACGGCCGACGCGGGCAAAGAACGATCTTAAAGTTAAAGTTAATATCTGAGAATATAATTTTTAAGGTCAAAACTGATAAAGAATATGTTACAAAAATGATCTTTCAGCATTTTTTTTTTAATGAAAATTCGGTGAGCTGAGAACAAATATTTTTGTTGTGAATAGGTACTTCGTTAAACACAATCGAATATACGTTTGAAGTACGAGAATTTTTCATAATCAGAATGAACAATTATCGATTTGATTATTTGGTAAAGTGTGATATATACATAACACGTCAAATCCAAAGCGTTGAAAGACAAAAACTAACAAAATAGCTCATAAATCACATGATCTCACTTTAAAACGTCTGATAGTCCCTTCAGTATGCTTGAAATATACTTTTCAGGGGCACCGACAGTGTATACCCGTGAAAAAAACCGTAATTTTTTCAAGTTTTATCAGCGCATCATCATACATCAGATACATTAGTGTACGAGTTTTAAACAAATTTTCTAAATATAAAATTTGTCTTTTTAAAAAAGTGTTTTTTTTCTAACTTGGACCTTGAAAATTATATTTGTGGCAATTTTTATGATTATATTCGTAATAAGTGCATAAAAATACATAGCTACATACTCCTCGGAATTTCGCATTCGGCTCCTTGCCGGATCGAGAAGGCTAATAGCCACTACGGAAATTATTTGACGAAATTCACAAAAAATATTCCGTATGATGTACTACACCTGTTGCAGTGAATGAAATACAAACATGTTGATTTAAACAAATTTTATAAATTGTTTCCTGAGAAATTGCGCATGAATCGCATTCATATCTCTAAGCTCATGGGGAGTCGAGCGAATTTTGAGCAACAAAAAACTTCCAGCGCGAAACTTGTTCAAAAAGGTAGTTTACTTTTTCAGTATGAATATGCTCATCACCAAAATAATTATTAAAAATCAATCATCATTAAAAAATGAAGGTTTAGGTTCGGCCACGTGGCTCGTTCATTCGCCCGTATGTATCATCTCAACGCGTTTTACAGTGTTACAAAAAGCACTGTTTCTGGAAACAATGACTGAAGAGCTTAATCTTCAACTTATTTTGATGTATTTCATTCAATAATCTCGAGGCTTTCAGAAATAACCCCCCCCCCCCCCCCGTTTTTGTCAAATTTCCACGTTTTGAGACCCCCTGAATCCGGAAAACAGGTTTTTACAAAATATGTCTGTCTGTAAGTCTATCTCTGTGTGTGACTGCAGATTTTTAGTTTGTCAGAAGGATAACTTACGAAAGAATTGACATATTGGATTGGGGTTTAGTATACTCTTCAATTTTCAAAAATGAAGATCAAGTTCGTTAGACAGCCATTTCCGATGAAGATTCAAAAAGTGAGTGTATTAAAAAAATTTTCGAGACCACTTTTGTTAAGATTCAAAAATTTCATGTACGGTTATTAGTAATACTTAAAAAGACGGTGCAATTGCAGAATACGGGCCATCTCTCCTTCAATAACGAATTGCAGATGAACTTCAAATGCCACTGTTTCAATAATTTCAAACTACAGTAAAATGCGTCTCTAATCAGGATAATAACTATCCGGAAGTAACTTTTCATCTGCTGAATCAGGAAAAAATTATTAATGATACTATTTAGAAATTCAATTTGTATTTTAAATACAAACACACAGTTTGAAAACGTCTGCATGAGTCGAATCAATTTTTGTGCCAGAATAAACTGAAAATTTCTTTCCAGTGACTTGTTGCTGATCCCCAGAAATTCGCTCAACTCCCCATGAGCTTGATGGTATGAATGTATCATTTATACATTTCTTCAGGTAGAAATGTATAACCTTCAATCAAACAGCACACAAAAAACAAAGTGTGAATCTGGCGCTAATTTTAGGGTACCATTTTCGAAACGTCACCTACTGTCAATTCTTTTCACATTCTTGAGGCAGAAACAAAAAATTGTATTTGTAAATTAACTGCAAAAACTGCGAAAGCGGCAGAAGCTACAATTTTTTTTTCAAAACAAAAAAGATGTAGAGTTTAATTTTCTATAAGAATATATACTTTTAAAGGATGCAATTTGTTTTGAAAGTTTCCATGAGCCAAGGGCGTTGAACAAGAAAAAATTATAAGTGTTTGTGGAATTGGGCCCCTCAATTGCAACCTAATTCACAACTCATGATAAACTACCATAAAATTATGTAGATGCTCAAACAAAATCTAATCCTGTATTTCTTGTTTCAGAATTAAGTTCGCAGTCTAAGCGTTCGCCTGATAATTACCCTGATCTTGGTGCTCATCGCTACGGACCTTCTTCTTCTTCGCCTCCTGGCAGACATTATCCAGACACTAATATCCCTCTTGCCAAACCTGATTATTCTGCCGGGTCTCCACCACCAGCCGAACCACCTCTTCGTGACAGGTCCAGGTCTCCTACTCTCAGGAAAACTTTTAGGGCCTTACTTGGACATAGATTTGAAGATCTTGCGCTTATTCGACTTAGTCCCCACAGCAATCCGAATCGCATATTCGAACTCCGGAAATACGTTTTTCCCCCTGATAAACCCATTCGATTGAGAACAAGAACTCATTTCCTCAATCCCATGCCAACCGGAGAACAACTTGTATTATCAACGTCCAACGGCGACGTCTGTGCAATATTGGAAAAATCATTAGCAAACAGACAAACAATTCTTCGTGCAATATTTACATTTGTTTCAGGGCTGGGAAAACGGGCAAAAATAAACATGCACAGTGGCGCGGTTGCAGAATTAACCCCAGAAGAAATCGCGGAATGTCCAGTATCCTGCCAAGATCACATAAAAAAGGGCTATACAATATCACGTATGTACATTACAATTATTCACACCGATAATAAATCATAAGAAACGCGCGCGTCAGTAAAATCTGGCGTTTTGCGCTCGGGCTTTATGCTTTCCACGCTTTTATGCATACACCTTTTCTAACTAATATTCAAGAATAACTTTTTACATTTACCATTACATTTTTTGACATTTCACAAATGTTAGAAAAAAATGTATTGAATTGCTTTAAATATCAAAACTTTCATATCACTTCATATTAATTTTAATTTTTCCAATTATGAAACCATTCAGTTTACAATGCTTAATTTCAAAATCTTCTAGATTAAAATTTTTCATCTTAAACGTACATTTTCAATTTAAAAAACTTGTAAATGCAGTTCGGATGATTTGAGATATAATTTTTGTTCTTCAAGCACTTGAATTTCATTTTTTTGTCGCTTCATACTAATTTTTTTAGAATTCGAAAACCCCGAAAAACCCGAGATATGTATACTGGACGAAAAGTTTGGAGGGGAGGTGTCTCGGGCGAAGCCCCAGCGGGGAGTTCGGGGGCCGGGCCCCCCCCCCCCCCCCGCAAGACAAAAAAATATCTCACAAAATGTTAACTTTCCTGAGAATAAAAAAAAACAAAAACAAAGTGTCACGAACGAAATAAACCCAACCTTACCCAAAATAATGTTCGCATAGTAACCGTTCACGACGCTAGATGGCAACTGGTGGCCAAAATCTTTTGGTAACCGTGGAAACCATTTTGCTAACCGGTGACAGCGTTTTGGTCATCGATGTTGGGGATTCTGCTCATTGCTTTCGCGTACAGTGTGGAATCGGCCATTTTTGATGTCTGTAAACGGTGGGCAAACGAGGGTTTTGCATGTATATGTAAAGAAAAATGTATTTCTGAACGATTTGAAACATTATTGATTCGATATCGTTTAAAAAATATGTTCTATAACTACAAAAAGATTTCTGGGAAAATTTTAAATGAATTAGCGTTTATGTTTTCTTAAATTAATTTTAAGTTTCAAAGACATCAATATATGCATAAATGAATGAAATGCGTGAATGAAAGTTGGTTAAAGATTTAGACAAAAATTTCTAAGCTCTTTTAAGAATTTTGAAAAGCATCAAGAAAATACCAAAATTTTCTTAAATAGTTGTCGTGCTAAAAATCAGGTCTCTGAAAAAACAAAGTTTTCTAAGATTTCAAGAATTAAAATTATATTATCGGCCATCTTTAATGAAAAAAAAACTATATTAAATTTTTTCTTAATATCCCTTCTTACCAATTTCTTCAAAATTATTGAATTTTATTCAATCATAGCGCATCTTTTTAAAAAAAACATTCCCCACAACTGTGCTGTTTTTTTATTAATAAATAAATCATCTTTAAATATAGTTATTTACTTAAAGAATTCTTTTCAAACCGTTGAATGAGAAAAAATTATAGGCGTTCATAGAATTGGTCCCCTCAATTACATCATCGTGAAAGTATTCAATCTATTATTAATTACAACCTCATTTGTAACTCGTGATGTATCAACATACGATTGTGTAATTAAAACAAAAATGTAATCCTGTATTTCTTGTTTCAGTATTAGGTCCACATTCCAGGTCTGATCCTCTCAGGACAACTTTTCCAAATATATTTGGATATAGATTTGAAGATCTTGCATTTATTAGACTTATTCCTCACAACAATCCGAATAGGATATACGAACTCCGGAGATACGTTTTTCCTCCCGATAAACCAATTTGGTTGAGAACAAGAACTCGTGTCCTCAATCCCATGCCAACCGGAGAACAAATTGTATTATCAACGTCCAACGGCGACGTTTGTGCGATATTGGAAAAATCAGCTAGCAGACAAACGATGCTTCGAGCAATATTTAAACCTGGTTTTTATTTGTCAACACGGGCAAAAATAAACATGAATAGCAGTGAGGTTGAAGAATTGACCACGGAAGAAATCGCGGAATGTCCAATAGCCTCCAAAGAACTGATCACAAAGAATTATACAGTAACACGTGTCTAACAATTAAAGTTCAAGGATAACTTCTGATAACAACTAGCTTGCAACTAGATTTGTTTACATTTAAAAAAACTGTAGAGAAAAATCTATCAAATTACTTTATGGAGCACAACTTTTCATATCACTGGATATTGTGCCATTTAAAATAAGTTTGATTAAAACTTTCATTATGTTAAGTTCATTTGTTGACATTTTCAATCATCAAACTTTTTAGTTTACAATGCGTAATCCTAAATGCGACATTTTCTATAATATGTTGAACTCTATCACACTCGGAGAAAAAGTTTCTTGAAACGAAACCATTGTCCTCTTGTCTGTTTTGTTTCAAACCACGCGAATATAATTTTCACACAAATAGAATAATTTGGCTGCAAGATTAGTTGAAGTTAGTCGCATAAAGATAATTTTTGCAGCAGGAGGATTCCTGTTGAAACAAATGAAAATATTCTCAACCTTGAATTTGAGAGGGAATTCCTATTAAGCCAAGAAACATCTTTTTGTCACAAAAGAACATTTCTCTGAGTGTATATTAAATGTATATTTTATTAATTCTTCACCTCGAAGCGAATTTGCTTATTCAGATACTGCAAAATAAAGTAAAAATTGTATTCTTCATAGTTATTTTATTGAAGTAACCCTAAGATATATCTATGTATACAGACAGTTTTTTCCGATAATTAACAAATATCTCTTGTTGTCTTTCGTAATATATGCGTGCGTATTATCAAATGCATAAAAATAACCATATAAAAAACTGAAACTCTATTTTTCGAAAATAAAAAAGTTAAAACAATAAATAACTAAAATACTTTTCAACTTCAAAAACTCCCGGTTTTCGTGTGACCTACGTTTGTAGAGATAAAAACATATTTTTTGAAGTCCCTTAAACAGAGTGGCCACATGTGAGGGAAGCCATGGAAGTCAGGGAAATGTCAGGGGAAAAAATGAGTCAGGGAAGTCAGAGAAACGGCAGGGAAATGAGGTAGCTGTCAGGGAAAAGTAGAAATTGCTATATATTCTATCAATATTTTAGAAGCACTTCCTAATATCAATATGAATAGTTTTTCAATTTTTAAAACTTTACATTATTTAAAAATTGAACACACATAATAATTCAAATTTTCCGCGCGGCGTAACTTTTAAAATGTCCGAGATGCAAGATCGAGTTTTGGGACCAGCTCCATGGAGTTTAGCAACAGAGAACGAGAATATTCTTACAGATTCTTGGAAATTTCTAACACTATGATCACTCTTGCCAGTCTTGCCGGTCTTTCCGGTGTTTCTCGTCAAAACATGTGAAGTCCCTCGCGGACCGAACGAACGGAGCGGATACGCTACAGCGTATCCTTATAGTATCCACATCGTATCCTCTCCGTATCATGCAAGAAAAACTCATTAAGAAAGGAAGATGAACATTTCACTTGTTGAAATTCGGATTCTGCGTGAAATTTTGCGTTAAAAAGTCACGGAGTAATCGCAATAGTTTTTCTTGCAAAATTAAAAACTTTTAAAAAATATAATACTTATCGATAACGCGGGCTGAAGGCGACTTCAAATGCATCGTCGACGGATAACGCCTATAAAGTACTACTGAATGACGATGCGTTTGAAGTCGCCTTCAGCGCACGTCATCGATAAGTATTATAGGGAGAATTCTACAGAATTCAAGAGTCTTATACAGAATTGAAGATAATTTCACAGATCTCAAGAAAATGCGTAAATAAAGAGAATTCTACTGTATTTACGAGATATTTATACAGAATTCCAGAAAGTTATGATTAATTCAAGGGAATTCTGCTCAACTCTAGAGAATTCTCTTGAATTCGAGAGAATTTTGATAACTTCAAGAATACTCTACTGAATTCGCAAGAAAACACGATAATTTGAATAAATTCAAGAGAATTTTGCGGACCTACCAGAATTCTACTAAATTTATGAGAATTCTGCTGAATTAATAATAATTATACACAATTTAGGACAAGTCTACATAATTCAAGGGAATCATACTGAATTTACGGGATATTTTTCCATAATTCCAGAGATTCATAATCTGAATTCAGGAGAATTCTACATTATTCAGGAGAATTATAAATTATTCAAGAGAATGCTGTTGATCTCAAGAGAATTCGGCCGAACGTTAGAGAATTCTGCTGAATTAAAGAAAGTTCTGCCGAAATTAAAAGAATACTACGGAATCCAGGAGAATTTTACGTAGTGCAACAGAATTCTGCTGAAGTCATGAGAATGATACAAAATTCAAGAGCATTCCACTGAATTTCAAAAAATTGTACAGGAATCAAAAGAATCCCACAGCATCCGAGCGAATTTGGCTGATGTTAAGAAAATTCTGCTAAATTCAGAAGAATTCTTTACAATTCAGGAGAATTTTACTGAGTTCTCGAAAATTCTACAGAATTCAAGGGAATTTTACAGAATTCCTGAGAATGTTGTCTAATTTGATTGATTGTGGAAAATACATATTTTAATTTTTTTTATCTTCTTGACATGTGAAGCTACACCAGGGAGTCACAACCTACTGAAAAAGCGAACGGAGGAGAAATTATACGAACGGAACTTGTTTATGCACAAACTCTTGTCGATGGCAGATGAACTGTCGACCGTCTAATGGTAAGAATATTTCCTGTGTCGAGTGCCGTGTAGGAATCGGTTAGGAACCAGTTAGAAATGATTCCCGGTCTTCGCCAATATTTAATTCCAGGTTCCAATTTTTTCATAGAAACTGGTTAGGATTAGCAAGAATGATTCCAATGTCGAGTGCCGTTTAGGAATCGGGCTGCCATGACCCTTTTTTTCTTATAAGCCAGCCCCTGGTCACTGCTTAAGGGCCCTCACATTTCAACCGGACCTAGGGCCCCCACAACCTTAAATACGGCCCTGCCAATATCTATTATCAGGTTCTAATTTGCTGGATAGAAACCGGTTAGGACCGGTCATAATGTTACCTGTTTAATTTCTGGTTCCATTTGCCAGATAAGTACCTGTTAGGATCCTGGTACGTTCCAGAAATTTCAATTGAGGCCGTATAGAAACCGGTTAGAATAGGGTAAAACCCCAATCGCTTTTTAACCGGTTTCTATCCAGTTTTTTGTGTTTTCTAAACGGTATTTTGAGCAGGGCTGGTTCAAGGAAAATTACGCCCCTAGATATTACATTCTTAAGTGCCACCTACCCCAACCTTTGAAACTTTTCATATATTTTACTATTTATTTTCCATTAAATCTGTTCAAATCTATGACAGTCACCTCAATCTATGACATCAGTTCCAAAGAAATGCTTAACCAAATCATTTTCGTTGAAACTGACTCTTATCAGAAGTAAATATATCAGAAGGACAACGTTGACGCATTTGCTCTCAGAGATAACGACTATTGTAAAGATTGTATAAGCTAGTGAATCAGTGGAATATTCATTAACTACATTGTTAATCAAATTTCTAATCAATAGATTAATCAGCTTGTCTTCTAATTAGAAAAGATGAGGGTTGGCCGTACTCTGCTCCTATCCTTGGCTGTTATCCTGAATTCTATTGGTGAATATAATAATATAATACATATATTATTCAGGTGAACATTCTGTTAAGCTGTAGGCAACTCAAAATTTTTGATCCGAAGTTTAATTTGAAGAGTATATATATATATATATATGAAAGCCCATAAAAAGTATGTTTTTACAAAGAAAAATGATCTTTTATATTCTTATAATGAAATTTCGCTCAGCGTAAAAAAATATTTTTGGTGTGAATAAGAACTTCTTTAAACATAACCGAACATTCTCTTGAAGTACTAGAATTGTTTATAATTATAATAAACAATTATCGATTTGATTATTTGATAAAGTGTGATATATACATAAAACGTTACCTTAGTATTTTCGTTGTCTATATACCATTAAAAGCTGTTTATAATAAATTATAAATAATACAATGATTAATAATCATAATAAGCGTAGTATTTATAATAATGAATATTATTAATCATTATTGTGGTAAATGAAAATCATACAAATAATGAATCACACATTTATTATTGTGTTACATTACGTTACATTGAGATTCGACTACTTTGACATCAGAATTACTAAGTTGACATTAGATAACATTTAATGTCAAATAAAAACTCCCCTGAGAGACTTTTCATTTAAATAATTGATATACTAGCTGTGAATTTGATCTCGAGTGTTTCCATTTTGTTCGTATTTTTAATTATATGGTGGTCATTTCACGAGCACTTTGCTTACCGTTAGCAAATTTACTTGTTTCCTCATAAAGGAAGCATTAGTTATTTTTTTCAATAATAGACAAACAAAAGTAATCATTTTGATTAATTTAGAAACAGAAATTTACAAAAAACACAAAATTACAAAACAATACCAAAAATTGTGAAATACAAAGACAAATCAGACAAAACAAATTTTGTATTCTAAATGATAATTTTTTGAGCTGGAAAAGGGAAGGGAAAAGTTCTGTCGCACCGTAACACTTTTCCAGCTTCTATTTGAAAATTTGTGATCAAAACGTCTTTTCTATTCATACATCAAATTTGATTTATGTCGATGTAAAAAGTTTTCCTGTTTGAAACAGATAATTCAGATGTTATAAATGAGCATAACTTCCTTAATCTTCTATAAAGTGTAAAAATATTATAGATCAATCGATTTGCGTCGAATCAAAGAATCGTCTGCGTTCTTGCATCAATTGTGAATTACGTTAGTGAAAAAAGTTTTAATATAAAAAACCGCGTTTTCAAATATTGTGCATCACCATGCATAGCTTTCTTACTCTTCAATAAAATGTATCAATGTCAATCGATTCGTCTTGAATCAACACAAATTTTCTATTCTCGCATCAACTTTGAATTGTAAGAATGAGAATATTTTTACTATAAAAATCGATTTTAAAGATACATAATTTACCATAACATTCTTAAGCTTCAAAAAAATATATTAATAATATAGTTCAATCGATTCATCTCGAACCAATGAATCTTTTATATTCTTGCATCAACTTTGAATTATGTTAATGAAAAAAGTTTTACTATAAAAAACCGATTTAAAAAATATTATTAAGTGCTAAAAGAATGTAATAAATATTTTTAGAAATCCTTTAGTCAGTTTCAAGATATTAGTGGGGGGAATAATCCCTTCAAATTTCATCAATTTACCTGTATCCGTTTTCAAGCTATCGTGTTCACAAAAAAGTGTGACATCCACACATCCACATACACACACACATCCACAAGCATCCAGAAACACACACACACATCCACACACACATACACACACATCCGGATAATTGCTTAGAACATTGTCTTAGACATTTTTGAATTAAAGAAAGTTTAATTATATGAATTTAAAATTTTTGGAAAATGTTACCATTGCACAGCTTTCCCTATGAGGAAGGAAAATGAATGAAAAGTTTAGTATACTTGTGTAAGAAAACACGGAAAAATGAGGAAGCATTTGAGTTATTCATATTACAGGAGGAAGTTTAATATTTCAACAATAGTCTTCAATTTATTTCAGTGGAAAAATTAGTATTTTGAATACGAAATGTTGTCAATCTGTGTTTTAAAGGTTGATCGTACTCAACACTGATATGGTGCTTAGTAGGTTGTATAGAAATAATTTCAATGAGAAAGAAAATGAATATCCGAATCTGTAAAACGTATTCGAAAAAAACTGATATTATGAATATGAAAGTGTCAGAAACATGCGACACATTGTAGAAATCAAAACAGTCAGTCTTAATTTTTCGTATATGGGTGTCCCAAAAGAAGTTGCTGAATCTAATCGACTGTCATTTTTTAGCTCCTGCAGTTTTTCAAAAAAAAAACAATAATAGCGTTTGAAAGAGAAAAGATCGAGGTTTTATTTAGGTATATTTAAAGTACAAACAGGCGCTTTTGTATAGAGATTATTCATTAATTACCAAAAGTGAAGAATTTACAGAGATCAATGGTAAATATTTTCGAAATGAGCACCACTAGAGTTTGAACAAAATTCAATCCTTTTACGAAAACTGTTGAAAACTTTATATAGAATCTCGCTTGTGATGACATTCACGGTTTTCTTAATTGCACGTACCAAATCATCTACAGTTTGAGGACTTTCAGCATAGCAATGATCTTTTGTGTAGCCCCAAAGAAAAAAGTCACAAAGGTTGAAATCCGGTGAATATGGCGGCCATTCTAGTCCTCCTCGTGCAAATGTAGGGTACCCTAGACCGATAACTCGAGTATCATAAACCTTATGTAGTTTCTCGAAGACCTCCTGGGTCCGGTGTGGAGCCGCTCCGTCTTGCATGAAATGAAAATTCTTCACCAAGCCTCTTTTCTTTGCATAAGGAAAGGATTTGGTTTTCAGAAGGTTCTTGTAACTTTCGCCAGTGATCGTCGATTCAAAAAATTGAAGGTAAATTCCTTTTATCGAGACTGCTGCCTATGCTTCTGGGGTTAACATAGCCATTCAAATAAAAATGTGCTTCGTCTGTGAAAATTATCAATTTTTCGTCGAGTTCTCCGTCTTCAAACATTCCAGTTATTGTTTTGCAGAAGTCAACACGTTGACGTCAAAATGTACAAAAAATGTTTTAAAATTCGATGTATTGATGTTTTATATAGTTTCAAGACTTGAGCAACTTTCCGAATCAAAGCATTTGGATTAACCTTGAAATAGTCTGTAATCCTTTCGACATTTTCTTCTGTGGTCACTGATACGGGACGGCCTGGCACATCGTGTCTACGGTCTTGTACGGTTCCATATTCGATGAAATTATCGATAACTCTATAAAAATAGATTAATAAAACAGTTAAATAGCCAAAAAAACGTCAAAAAGTGTCTCGACACTCGGCTGACGCAATACATGTAAATATGTGCGTAATACGTTCTCACCTTTTAAGAGTGTTTTCACGCGCAACTCTATGCGTTCCATTCTAAGTACGAAATCCCCTATAAGTAGCACTATACACTTTTCCTCTAGAAAAGAAGCACTCGACAAGATAGACTTTTTCTTCCACCGTAAGGTCACTCATATTGACTTAAACGCTGTCACTTCTAAGAAGGCTAGAATAAAACTGCAGGGTCTCCGGTACGCTACCTTGAATAGTACAGCCACTACTTGAATTGTAGAGGGGGAAAATGTGCATCCAGTTTTAGCAACTTCTTTTGGGATACCCATATACTGTGTTCACCGACTTCCTATACTCTTTGGCTGAATTGAAAACATGATGTACATCAATGATCCTTTGTGACATGGTATCAGACACGGGGTCTTGGGATCTACGTGTGGGTCGCACACGATAGCTTCGCAGAGGTCTCGAGCACGAGGCAAGCCGGAAGCGAGTCAATTTTTCGTCAGACGCCCGACCGTGTGGTAAAATTCTTATATTGTTGTCCTGACGAGTATTCGATCTGCGACATTGCGTTGTTCAATCTTAAATTCGACGTCTATTGGAACCGATTATATTATAAATTGAAAATATCGACTAGGAATTAAAGGAATTGGATTATATATTAAAATTGTAGAAGGAAATTTAAGAAGTCAAACTTGATTACCAAATTGTGAGCACCTAATCATTCATAAATGCTATACCTCTAGAACTTTGTGGCTTTTCTACTTATTACTGGGTCTCCCCAATGAACTCCCCCTAAAACTTTCTTAGTCTCTGATTTTATCACTTAAATTGAGTTTAGATAAAAGTTTTCCTTGCCGGTTGGCATTCGACTGAGCTGGCGTCCAACAATGCTTCAAATCATCTATTGCAAAGTGTGAAACTCGAGCCTTGGCAACTTTGACCCAAGTTGCCCCAAGTGAAGGAACAAATTTTGGAGAACGGAGTGTAATTTCACTACGATTTATCGTCAAGTTTAACCTTAAAATTTTATCCTGTCTCATCTCTCATCACCTTGCAAAGTATGTATCACCGCGAAATTAACATACTCTATGTTAAAATAAAGGCAGCCTTCTCGGACTCGATGGCTGTGTAAATCAACGCCGTAGCGGCTGAGAAGCCGTACTCGGCAACGCCGCAAGGAGGATTATTATTACTACATTTTTCAAGGAGTGGGAAGGCCTGTGCCAGTATTTGAATAGGTTTTTGAATTGCAATTTCCTAAATAATCTGAGACGAAATTTTATTTTGCATCTTCTTACCTATTGCAGGGATGCAAGTGTGTCCCCTATTTTCCCCTTTTCCCCTTTTTTCTTGAATATCCCCTATTTTCCCCTATTTATACATTTTGTCCCCCTATTCCTATAAGTACCTTTTGTTAGTAGATACCGGTGCGGAAGGTGACGAGTTATTTTTTTATTAAAATACTCGCTATCTGTTGCGGAATGGCTCAATGTAAATTGTTCTTTATATACTGTGAACCTTTATGCTTTAATTTCGTAAAGAATTCAATATGGCAAAACAATTCTTTACGAATACAAAATACAAATTGAGAAGTAGAGCCTTTGTTCCGCCTTGCTCCGGTCGCCTCTAATATTGCTACAAAGAACAAATAATGAAAAGGAAGCATACTTCGAAATAATCAGTAAATATTTCATTAACAGTTGTTAGTCTAAAACCTTGTAAAATTTGGATTTCATTATTTTCTTTTTACACATATCACACTTACTTATACTGGCGGACAATTTGAAATCGTTGACACATGCGAAAGACAATTAAAAATATTTTTTAATCCAACTTTTTATTGACGAGACAAATTGAGATACAAACAGATTTATCAAGTAAATTATCGTTATCTTCATTTGTATATATGTATTGAAAGTAAGATTAATCATTTGTACATGAAGTAGAAAATACTGTCTCATATTGTAAAAATTTGACATTCCTTGTATATATAAATATATATCTGTGCAATATTTTGTGGAGTTTCCCAACAGCATTTATCATAACTTAAAAAAGTCTGCTAAGAATAAAAGAGATTTCTAATGTGATAAAATGTGATTTCATATTACATATAAACGGTGGAACGGTTACTAAATACAGAGGGCAAAAGTTCCATTAAAAATCATTCATTTAGGAGAAAACTGAGTTTTGCTTTTGAGATTAGAATCTTATGGTTTCTGAAAATCATCACAGAAATTGAAATTGTTATTTTTTTTTTAAAAATCATTAAATTTCCCTGCCAAGATGTTCAGTTGATAAACACGGAGAAAGCAAGTTTTGTCGAAAAAATTTATTCACTTCCCAGAATATCAATTTTTAATGAGACGGTGTCACAGTGTGACATAAGATTTATCGTATTTAAGTAATGATAAATAATAACATGACCATTTTCTGCTGTTGAAACATCAAGATATTGAAATATATGCCTTTTGTGAATATCATAACAAATACCTTGATCATAAAAGTCTTTATTTTTTGAGGATATGAAAAAACAACTTTGACGTACTGCTACCATCAAAAATACGATTTCGAGCAAATTCTTTAAACTCTGTGTGTATTTGAATTTTTGAGAATTTTCTAAAAGAAAACCCGTTCTCTAAAAAATAGTGAATAAATATTTAATATCTTTGGATCAATTTTTCCTCCAAAATTAAGGGAAAATATTTTTAAATAAATAAAACATAATAATTATCATTTTATATGTCGCGGTCACTCCATTATATAATTTTATTTATTCAGTACTTCCCCTATTAATTTGAGTTTTATTTTATACACATATATGTCACCAGGAAGAGGTTATGAAACACATAACCTAAAATTATAGTGAATCCGTATTTCCCTGTACCCATTTCCAACATTACAATACATTTGATTAGAATTGAAGTATTTGTATATTTCAAAATCACAAGAAATTGTAATTTTAACATTTCACATTTCAAAATCACTTACATTTGCCGCCTTATTGATCCACGATGGAGAAATTAAGCGGTGGGTTCTGATTCGCTCAGTTTTTTTTACTTGCGCGTGGCTAGACCATGTATTTATTGGATCATGGTTACACTGCCGTCTTCGGCTTTCGGATGTATATTAGGAGCGACGAGTACACGTGTTGATTGTCGAACGAGTTTCTTATCCTTTTTTGCTTGGGCTATCTACTTAGTTTTGCTATCTACTTACGTCTTGTATAGCTGCGGGCAAAACCTGACAGAGTTATATTACTTATTTTAAAAAATCTTGCGCGTACTTAACTTGCGCTTATAATTTTTTCGCATCATTTTTTTTATTCAGCAATCAAAGTGAACATTAAACAATAACAACGTGTAGCAGTTACGTTGTAATTGAACTAAACTCGGTAAGTAATTTCTCTACCAAATCAACAAACATAGTATTTATCTCTATGTATAATTTGAAAAAAAAAAATTAATTGTACTGAATATTATATTGTAATTTTGATAATTAAGTATGCTACGCACAGTCAAAATGAAATATTAAAATTTTAAGTTTGTATTTTTTTTTTTGTAGAAATATTTTAAGTATTTTTAGAATTTCAATATTGATTCGAATTAAAGCTTGTTTTTTTTCTGAGTAAATTCTGCGCGCATTTCATACATAAAATATATTTTGTTACAATGAATGCATTGTAATAACAGAAACGGCATTTGGTTTTCCAGGTTCCACTTTAACACTTCAACTTATGATTGTCTTATATTCTAACTATATTAATTAAAAAGCCATTTCATCTGCTATATTGCTATCGAACTTTTACATGGATATCATATTCTTGGCAATGTCTAATTTTCCAAATGGATCTAGGGACCAGGTAAAATTTTAATTAAATTCATTATTATTATACTGTATCAATTTAATGAGTACATCACACCAATATCTAATCTTGAATTCTCAGACTATTGCCATGCAGAATTGCAATTCAGCTTGTACATATTCACAACGTAATAAATTGGAATACAGTGTGGCACAAAGAATTGTATAGTAATCTCGGTTACTCAGGTAAATGTAATATTGATGTAATATTATGTTTGATTTTAAATTTATTGAATTAGATGTCCTATATAGATTTTTTAAATTACTTTTTCTTTTAATTTCAGTTGTGAATTTTGAATCTGGATACATCCAATAGTTTACTGAATATTTTCAAGTCTGCAATTGTATCTTAGTCTGTGATACTACAAATATTGAAAGTGGAAATACTTTATAAAAAAGGTTGTCTCTAGGAGACAGTTTTCTCATACGTCCAGGACAATTTTAAGTTTTCATAGAACTTTTTATAAATCACAATGGCTCGAAGAACAAGGTTTCAGAAATCCTGGTTGGAAAAATTTGATTGCAATAATGTTCTAGTTTCACTATACGCTGAACAAGTTTCTAATGATGAATATAGTACTAAGTGTAAAATTTGTAGAAGAACTTTTATAAAGGAAAAAGGATTCGAAAAAATAAAT
Source organism: Andricus quercusramuli (assembly GCA_932178445.1). Classification (NCBI taxonomy): domain Eukaryota; kingdom Metazoa; phylum Arthropoda; class Insecta; order Hymenoptera; family Cynipidae; genus Andricus; species Andricus quercusramuli. The sequence goes on from CAKNXH010001797.1 coordinate 157,104, forward strand.
CAACATGCCAACACCAAATGCCACAAAGACAACGTCTTTAAATTGAAATCGAATCAAATTAAGTTGGCTTCAATAGCAGACTCAAACGAACCTAGTGAGAAAAATGAAAACAGTCTTAGACCGACAGAAAATCTAAGGATTTTTACTAGCAAGACTGGAAATAATGCTAAACAAACTCAGTTAGTTTTAATCAACGACGAAGACTCTGCTACTAAGGCAGAAATATTAAGTATTCTTGAAGCTGTACAATACAATCTCCCTTTCCGTATGTTCAAAGATAAAAAGATGCTATATCCAAAAACAGTTCTCGGGACCTATTTCCAGAAATATTACTATTTCTCGAACGAAAGCTGCTTATGTTCTCTGCCACGCTTTAGGGCCTGATTTCAAAGATCTTATTCTTTTTGAATTGCAGAAGCCTGGCTCATATTTCGCTCTGCAATACGATGAAAGCGGTAACGAAAAAAATTGTAATGAATTGCAAATAAGAGTGCAGTATTGTTCCGAATCTCAAAATTCATCTATAAATAGACATTTGGAAGCATATTTCACTGAAAGTAGTGATGGTGATACCATACTGAAATATTTACTCAGAGCTCTGGAATTTAATCAATTATCAATTAGAAATGTTCTAACGTTGGGTAGAGATGGACCAAATGTTAATAAAAAAGTTTTTCGTCTTTTTCAAGAGATGTTGCAAAAGCTCGATAGTAAGCCCCTTTATGATACAGGCTTTTGTTTCTTACATACTGTAAACAATGGATTTCAAAAGGGTTGTGACGAATTTGAAATTGATGTAGGGGACGCATTAGTAAAATTTTATTACTTTTTCGAGGATCAGCATTTACGATGGGAAAATTTTATTCAAATACAAACTTTGCTCTAATTACCATTACATGACCTCATCAAACATTGTAAAACTAGATGGCTAACGCTTGACAATGCTTCAGAAAGAGGGTTCGAATAACTTCCCGCCCTGGAAGAATATTTCCTGAAATTCATACCAAGAAAAGAAGAGAAAACAACCGCAAAGAAAGAAAGTTAGCTAGAAATTCGAAAGATTTTAAGCATGAAGACTTTTAAGATTACCTTATTATTTACAGCCTGCGTAGCGAAAATATTTACATCAGAATTTTTACTAAAAATGCAGAAAGAAGAACCAATGATTCATATGTTGTATGCTCAGCTCAAGAAGTTAATCTATTTACTATGTGCAAATATTATCAAACCAGACAGTAAAGTATGGGATAAAAACTTTCTGAGACTAAAATCTTCAGAATTGTTCGATCAATCGAATTTACGTGATCTTAAAGATATAAAATTTAGTGAAAAAGTAAAGGCTGAACTAATTATGTTAAAAGAACCTGCTAAAACTCTATTTCTAAAGCAAGTACACAATTTTTATACAGTAACAATAAAGTACTTACTTGATGGAGTTCCTCAGATCAATACTCTAAGATATTTCGAATGTTTGCTTCCAGAAAATATAAAGAACAGTCATAGTCTTGTTTACATTCAAAAAGTAGCTAACTCGCTTCCTATTGGAAATGTAGATATTGATTTATTGAGCCAAGAATGGCAGTTACTTGGAGTTGATCCTGATGTTTCATTTACATTATTAGAATATCAGAGAAGTAGCGTAGAACGAGGATTCTCAACCTCTCATAATATTTTAACTCAGGATGAAGCTAACATGAACGAAAAAACTTTGAATGCATTGTTGAACGTTAAAAATGGTATGAATAACTGGAAATCTCAAGCATATAAAGTGCCCATCACTAATAAACTTGTAAAAACGTCTCGGGAAGCACATCGAGCTTATCAAATGTATTTGGATAGCGAAAGAAAAAAAGCAGAAGAAAAAAAGAAGCAGGAAGAAAAAGGTTTGGAAAAAGGGAAAAGCAAATGGCATTGGAGGCTAAAGAGAAGATAAAGAATTTAAAACTTTTAGAAGCCGAATTAAAAGAAGAGAAAAATTATAAAGAAAAGGTTACAGAAACGGATTCCATGGAAAAAATGATCAAAAAGGCTACTTCAGCAGGAAATAAAACTACTTTAACTGTTTTAGAACAACTGACTGCAGCAGAACGGAATTTACGGGACTCCGAGAAAATCCAGAAAAACAAAGTGGATGAATTACGAAAAAAAATAGAAAAACGAAAACTAAATATTTTAGACACTTTCGTATCGAAAAAGTTGAAAATGGATGAAAACTGAAGTTGTTAATCGTTCGGGATACAACAAATTATTTAATTAGTTTTTAAATATTCAACATAATATATTATGTTCTTGATTGTAGTAAATTTTATATTTGCATAAAATGTATGTAAAAAAATATATATATATATATTATATGTAAAAAAACAGAGATTTAAAAAATGTGTTATACAATATGTTAAATGGTTGCTAGCTTGTGCAACATAAAAAAATGTACTGTAATACTCTAAATAAAAATGATTATCATCATAAATGCTGGGCCTATTATTTATCTTACTACGATGGTTATGGCAGTTCTGATCGAATTGAATAGTTTTGTACCTACTTTCCTTGAGAAGGTTTCCCCTTTTCCAGCAAAAAATGTCCCCTTTTTTACTCATTTCTGTCCCCTATTCCCCTTTTTTTGTGGAAAAGGGGATTGCATCCCTGCTATTGGGAAAAAGTTACAACTTTCTTCGTTTTCGAAATAAGTAAGAAAAGAAATAATTTCGCGCAGCGTAAAATTTTCTTCTTCTCTGACATCAATTAGCTCCAGACAACGAACTATTCTGAGTTTATTTTAATTTCCAGGAATTCTGTCTGGAACTATACTATATAGCTGGTAGTGTACTTGTAGTTTGTTTAACGGTATATTTCGCAAATGTTATTAAAAATAAAATTATAACTTTAATCGCGGATGAAACTGTGTCACGCTTTATAAAATTGATAAAACCGTAAAAATACTTATCAATTATCCTTGATTATTCACCTGAAAAAAATCTCTTTGAGCAGATGACATTTGTCGCCCTATTTGTTGGAATAAATAAACACGAAGAGTGCGAGATTTCCCTTCTTTTATTAATTCAGCGTCTTCCATTTCAATTTCCTGTCCATCAGCACAACAAGAAAACGCTGTTGCCAGATGAAGATTTTTGTGGTCGCAAATCACCGACAACTGCCAATCTCAGAAATTCAAATATCTCAAGAAAATAGATTTTACTCTTCTCTCCTTCAATAGCGAAGTGCAGATGAACTTCAAATGCCACTGTTTTAATGATTTAAAACTACAATAAAATGCATCCTAAATCAGCATAATAACTATACGGAAGTAACTTTTCATCTGTTGAATCAGGAAAAAAATTGTTAATGGTATTATTTACAAAGTCAATTTGTATTTTGAATACAAATACACAGTTTGAAAATGTTTGAATGAGTCGGCTCAATTTTTTGTATAGAATAAACTGAAAATTTCTTTCATGTGGCGCTAATTTTAGGACACCATTTCCCTGCAACAAAAATTAACCTTGGCAGTGTGAAAGGTCCTCTGACGCAAGTTATCGTTTCCTTTAGACTTGGAGTGCGAAAGGTCACCTACTGTCAATTGTTCTCACATTTGTATTTGTAGATTAACTGCAAAAACTGCGAAAGCGCCCTAAGCTACAACTTTTTAGTCAAAAAAAAAGATGTAGAATTCAATTTTCTATAAGAATATATACTTTTAAAAAATGCAATTTGTTTCGAAAGTTTCCATGGGCCAAGGGCTTTGAACAAGAAAAAATTATAGGTGCTTATGGAATTGGGCCCCTCTACTACAACCTCATTTACAACTCGTCATGAACCACCATACAATTATGTAGATGCTTAAAACAAAATCTAATATTTTATTTCTCGTTTCAGAATTAAGTTCACAATCTGAACGTTTGCGTGATGTTGGCTCTAATCCTGGTGTTCATCGCTGTGGACCTTCTTCTTCTTCTCCTGGCAGACATTGTCCAGAGACGACTTTTCCTCTTGCCAAACACGATTATTCTGTTGGGTCTCCACCACCTGCCGAACCACCACTTCGTGAGAGGTCCAGGTCTCCTACTCTCAGGCAAACTTTTAGAACCGTACTTGGATATAAATTTGAAGATCTTGCATTTATTCGACTTATTCCCCACAACAATTCGAATCGGATATTCGAACTCCGAAGATACGTTTTTCCACCTGATAAACCAATTCGATTGAGAACAAGAACTGGTTCCCTAATTCCCATGCCAACCGAAGAACAAATTTTATTATCAACGTCCGAGGGAGACGTCTGTGCAATATTGGAAAAGTCATCAAACAGACACATCAAACTTCGTGCAATATTTACATTTGTTTCAGGGCTGGGGAAACGGGCAAAAATAAACATGTACAGCGGCGCGGTTCAAGAATTGGCCCCAGAAGAAATCGCGGAATGTCCAGTATCCTGCCAGGATCAAATGAGAAAGGACTATACAGTATTACGTATGTACACCACAATTATTCACACCGATAATAAATCATAAAAAAGGCGCGCGTCAGTCAAATCTGGCGCTTTGCGCTCGAACTTTATGCTTACCCCGCGTTTATGCATACACCTTTTAAAATTGATATTCAAGAATAACTTTTTACATTTACCATTACATTTTTTGACATTTCACAAATGTTTGAAAAAAATAGATCAAATTGCTTTAAATATCACAGCTTTCATATCACTTCATATTGTGCCATTCAAAAAAAGTTTGGTTTCGACTTGTTTTATGTAAAGTTCACTTTTTAACTTTATCAACTGTGAAAGCATTCAGTTTAAAATTGCTTAATTCAAAAATCATTTACATGAAAAATTTGTCATCTCAATCTTACTGTCAATTCTAAAAAAATACAAATTCAGTACAAATTGTTTCATAGGGAGACACTTACATATACTTACATATACATATATATTCTTTGGTGAATTGTTTGTTTTCTCTGTTTTTTTTACTTGTTATCGCTCTTTAAACTTATTTTAGTTTTTCTGAAGTTCCATTTCATCATCTTCGACAGAATTATAGTAAAAGAAGTTCTATAAAATAATAAAATAATTCAAACTTCAGCTTCTTTGTATAAAATCGTATACAAATTTCCCAGTTCAGATATAAGTTATATTTGAGATAATTTTTAAAATAATTTTGTGTTCAAAAATAATTTAGTCAATTTATCTTATTATAATACCATACATTTGCTTTGTGATACATATTTTCAAACATATTTTTCAGTACCTATTTAACCTCAAAAGTAATTACCAAATAATACTGAAAAGTTAATAATTCTAAAATAATTTAGTAAAATCAGGTATCAAAAACAATAAATTAATATAAATCGCCCGTTTACTTAACTTTTTACTAAAAATTGTAATTCAAAATAGTCTAGCTATAAGTATTGGGTGACATGGCGGACTATAATTCTGAGAAAAAATTAATTTTTTGAATCACATATTAGGCGATGTCCAAAACCAATTTCCGAGATCTGCTAAAATACATTCATAATAATAGGAAAATGTGTGCTAATATGTTCTAGATCACGCATTATTTTTGACTGATAGACTTATTTTCACATTTGAATACGTTTTAATAGAGTATAATTATGATATATTACCGCTTGCAACTGCGGAGGAACAAAAAACCATATTTATCATTTCGCTGATGGTAAAATTAGAACATAGGGCTTAGATTCGAAATGATATTACACATGTACACGCATGCGCCCTTGAAAAACTACTTTTCCTGAATTTACTTTCTTGAGTTTTCCTCTGCAATTTTCGCTGGCTTTTTGGGCCCTTTGAGGGATTTTTTTTGTTCTCCCAAAGACGTCATCGAAAAAAGATCTACCTCGAGGACTCAAATATTCATACAATGATTTGACGTCTGCAATTTTTCCGACCGAAATTCCATAACTCTCGGGTGCGGGAGAGTTAATGAGATCATCGATTGTATGTGGACAGTTCGATGACATATTTTTTTGGATTTTTATCATAATTTTCAAAAACTTCTACATGGCCGTTTGGGAAATAGACAATTTTCACTGCTTCGCTGATGAGTAAATCTTCAGGAATTTCAACTTCAGATTTCAAATGGTACTCGAAATTTTTCACGCTTACATCTGCTCCTTTTTTGATGATGAAAGGAGGATTTTTCACCCTACTAATAATTTTCAAATACTCATCCTCGGTTTCAATCGTGTCAGTCCTTTTTTTTTTGCACGATCGTACTTCGCAAAATTACGATCACACTCGCAGTATGAGTGACCGCGAACACTTTTTCGAGCAGCATGTATCAACTTCTTCAAATTGTTTTGCAGATATTACATGGCCACACTTCGAAACATATTCTTCACCTTATTAGCATTAATATTCTAGTTTTCGGTTTTCCGATTTTCGAAGAAACAATATATTATTTAGTGGATTTTTTAAACAAAATACTATTTATTGTATGCTACATCAAGACAAACTTTTTTTTAGCACACAATTTCTAAAATACTCACAATAGTTTGTGATACGCATTCTGCTGACTTTTTTTTAACAATTTTTCCAGTTGAGTAAATTCTTAAATTTATTTTTATAACTATGAATTTTCATAAATTTTTGTATAAATTTTTATAAATATTTTATTATTATAACTGTTCAGTACTGAATATAATATAATCTTATATCATAATAATATTATATATATATCAGGGTGTCTAGCGACCTTGAACACGTGGAAATCTCCTCGAATTTTTCACCACAACCTTAAATAAAAATTTTTTTTCTTTTAAAACAGTTATCTTCTTGAAATACGAAAAGCAATTTAAATGAAAGAAACATCTCGTCTAGAAGAAACTTCTTCGCATGTGGAAAATTTGATGTCACAAATGATGCTCTCTTTGTTTCGGAAATATCGCGAGTTGAGTTTATAATCGTACAGATTTTTCGAGACTGCCGAAAAGCAGTAAATAATTTTTTTCCGAAACTGTTGGTTAAATAAAAATTTCAGTCGAACAAAAAATACGCGGCTTGATGTCCTTTACATCACTATATTTTTTCTTTCGTGATTTGATAAAAAAATTTTCCGATCTTACTTGGAACCTTTGGACAATACTTATACGCGTTTCAAGCGCTCGACCGGTTGTTGAATCCGTGTCTTCAATTTAGGTTCATGGACAAATTTATTTCTGAACGATTTCTAACATTATTGATGAAAGAGAAAATTTGTATTGTGAATGAATTTTTAATATTTCATATCATTTAAAAAATATGTTTGATACCTACAAAAAGATATATGAGAAAATGTTTAATGGCTTAGGGTTTACGTTCCCTTAAATTAATTTTAAGTTTCAAAGACATCAAAATATGCCTGAGTGAATGAAATGCATGAATGAAAGATTTTTAAAGATTTAGACAAAAATTTCTAAGCTTTTCAAGAATTTTGAACAGCATCCAGAAAATACAACAATTTTCTTAAATAGTTGTCGTTTTCTAAAATAGTTATTTGTTTAAAAAATGTTTTTTCAAGCCGTTGAATAAGAAGAAAATATAGGCGTTTATAGAATTAGGCCCCTCAATTACAACCTCATTTACAACTCGTGATGTACCAACATACGATTATGTAATTAAAATAAGAATGTAATCCTGTATTTCTTGTTTCAGTATTAACTTCACAGTCCAGGTCTGCTACTCTCAGGGAAACTTTTCCAAAAGTATTTGGATATAGATTTGAAGATCTTGCATTTATTCGACTTATTCCGCACAACAATCCGAACCGAATATTCGAACTTCGAAGATACGTTTTTCCTCCCGATAAACCAATTCGGTTGAGAACGAGAGCTCATCTCCTTAAGTCCATGACAACCGGAGAACAAATTGTATTATCAACGCCCAGCGGCGACGTTTGTGCAATATTGGAAAAATCATCAGACAGACACACAATTCTTCGTGCAATATTTACATTTGTTTCGGGGCTGGCAAAACGGGCAAAAATAAACATGAACAGCGGTGCGGTTGAAGAATTGACCACAGAAGAAATCGCGGAATGTCCAGTAATCTGCCAAGGACTAATGTCAAAGAATTATACAGTATCACGTGTGTGAACCACAATTTTTTACACATGTAATAAAGGGTCTAACCGGATAAGATAGTCAAATCGGCCTCGTGGGGAACCTCTATAACTAAATGCAATCTCATATTCGGCATGTATAGAAACCCCTTTTCCTAGATTTTCAGACCCCTAGATCCTAGATTTCTGAGCTAGGGAAAACAAAAAAAAAGCAAATTATAGGGTTTTTCAAGCCTTATAACTCCATGAAGCCGCAACAAAATTTGGCGCGAAATTCAAATTTTTACAGCCGTTTGAAAAATCAAAAAATTGTTATATCGAAAACAAAGACCGACTCCTTGCTAAACAAAAAATATGTTATGTATTTTTGGCTCAAAAATTTCCGTGATTTTTTTTTCAGATTTTCAAAAGTGGTGGAACGACCTCAAAAAAAAAAAAAATCACTAAAAACCGCGTTTTTCGCCTCTAGCTCTTTCTAGATAGATAAACGTTTATTTTTCAGCCTGCTGGCCTTGAAAAATTGACTTGCTTACATATCCATTTTTACAGAATTTTCTTAAAACTAACATCCATCCATTCCTTATCTCTAAGCCGCACGCTCGTATCGCCTTACCTTCCTCGCTTCGCCTCCTTGCATGTCCCTACTTTTTCGCATTGCCTCGCTTGCCAACCTCTGTTTTCGCTCTAATACCTACTACTTATCTACTATTTACAATACTTACATGTCACTTATATCTACTTTCTCTCCTATTTACAATCTTTCCGTCTCCATTCCTCTTCCTCCTTCTCTTCATCTCCATCTTACCCAACACTCCCTTCCCCCATGCTACTGCCCTTTTTTCCCCTTTTTCCTGCAACAATGCCTCCATGCTTGTCTCACTTCTTTCCACCTTCCCGCACTCCTCCAACCAGTGCTCCACTCTTGCATCCCCCTTTCCGCACAGTTCACACATCCTCTTCTCCCGAGAGAGCCAGAACCTATTGAAACCCTCTATACACTCACACCTCATCCTCGCTATAAGTTCCTGACTTCCTTTCTCTCCTTTCATACACAAATATTGCGCTCTTGCCCTTGGCATAATCCATACATAGTTCCCGTTAAATCTTGACTTTCTTATTCTCTCTTCCCCTTCTGTCTTCTCTCTCTCCATGCTGTTTTGCTTAACCAAGTCATAAACCTTCCTTCCTTCCTCGTGCATCCTTCTCACTTCATCCATCTGCAGTCCATTCATTACCTGTCTCTACATAATTCCTATGATGAAACCAACTACGCCATCGTATTCTACGAAAAAAAACACATCGAAAACGTGTATTGATTTTTTGAAAATAATTTTTGGCAGCCCTTCAAAAGTTCAGCAAATAAAAACGATCGGCCCAGCTCACAATATTGAAAATTATTGTCATTTCACAAAAATTATTTTCAGAAAAGAAATACACGTTTTCGATGTCTTTTTTTGCGTAGAGTACAATGGCGCCATCGCTTTTATCGTAGGATCTATTTAGAAGGAGCTAGAGACGAACAACGTTTTTTTTAGTTGTCTTTCGCCCCTAGCTCTTTCTACATAATTCCTACGATGAAACCAACCACGCCATCGTCTTTTACGTACAAAAATACATCAAAATCGTGTATTATTTTTTTGGAAATAAATTTTGGTAGACCTTCATGACTGATGATTTTTAATGTCATTTTTGCAATAAGGAAATCTAAATGTATTAACTGTGTTACAGAGACCTCCTAAATAGCCAAATATGGTATACGATGCGTGGACACGGCTAATATCGATTTAATATTTTTTTCTATTTTTGTAAAATATCATCAAACTATTTAATAACCATTGATTTGTTTATCGTTTCATTTATTGTCACTGTGAGTCGGGTCGAATGATCTTACTTGCTCAATTTGTGAAGGTCTATTAAAATTACTTTAGCACAAGAAATACGTAATTCCTGATATATTTTTTCTAGTAGAATTCGATGGCGCAATTGGATACATCGTAATGTTTTTCTATGAAGCGTTAGTTCCAAAAAAATAAAACACGATTTTGATGTATTTTTGTACGTAAAATACGATGGCGTGGTTGGTTTCATCGTAGGAATAATGTAGAAAAAGCTAGGGGCGAAAGACCACTCGATTACACCGTTTTTCGTATCTAGCTCCTTCTAAATAGATCCTACGATAAAAGCGTTTGCGCCATTGTACTCTACGCGAAAAAATACATCGAAAACGCATATCTTTTTTGTTTGAAAATAATTTTTGTGGAATGACAATAATTTTTAATATTGTGAGCCGGGCCGATCGTTTTTATTTGCTGAATTTTCGAAGGGCTGCCAAAAATTATTTTCAAAAAATTAATACACGTTTTCTATGTGTTTTTTTGCGTAGGATACGATGGCGTGGTTGGTTTCATCGTAGGAATTATGGAGAAAGAGCTAGAGGCGAAAAACGCAGTTTTTATTTCTTTTTTTAGGTTGTTCCACCACTTTTAAAAATCTGGAAAAAATCACAGAAATTTTTAAGCCAAAAATACATAATTTTTTTTTTGTTTAGCGAGGGGTCGGTCTTTGTTTTCGATATAAAATTTTTTTAATTTTTCAAACGGCTGTACAAACTTGAATTTCGCGCCAAATTTTTTTGCGGCTTCATAGACTTATAAGGCTTGAAAAACCCTACAATTTGCTTTTTTTTGTTTTTCCTAGCTCAAAAATTGACCGAGATATTGAAAAAAAAACTCGCCAGCACTCAAAGATGTCCCATCTTGCCCCATGGGGATCTAGGGGTCTGAAAATCTAGGAAAAGGGGTTTCTATAGATGCCGAATATGAGGTTCTATTTAGTTATAGAGGTTCCCCACAAGGCAGATTTGACTATCTTATCCGGCTAGACCCTTTCAACAGACGCGCGCAACAGTCAGATCTGGCGCTTTGCGCTGGATCTTTAGGTTTAACCTGCGTTTGTGCATAGAACTTTAACAATTAAATTTCAAGAATCACTTCTCACATTTACAAATGTTCAGAAGGATTTCCCTCGAGACAAATGAAAATACTCTCAACCTCAAATTTGAGAATTAATTCCAATCACATCAAGAAAAATCCTTTTGTTACAAAAGGACATTTCTCTGAGTGTATATTAATAGTATATTATGCGCCGAGGTGCATAATGAGGGTCTTTACGCGACAAGCGGCAATGCTCGCAGGACGATCGAAGCCGAGGCAAAGCCGAGGCGAGATAAGTCCTGCGAGCATTGTAAGCGAGTCGCGTGAAGTCCCGAATTATGCTCATTGGCGCTTATATTATTTTATATGTCGACGGTGCATTTACAAGTTTTGTTGTGAAAGCGTACAGTATCGTAATGTTGTACATTACGATACAGCGGAGTGTAATGTGAAGAGTGATCTTCCGCTGTATCGTAATGTACAACATTACGATACTCTACGCTGTCGCATAAAAACGCGTTAATGCACCGGAGTCACATAAATGTATATTTTAATAATTCTTTACCTCGAAGCGAATGTGCTTATTCAGATACTGCAAAATAAAGTAAAAATTCTATTCTTCATCATTATTTTATTTTAGTTACCCTAAGATATGTCTATGTATACGAACAGTTTTTTTTCCGATAATTAACAAATTTCTCTTTTTATCTTTCGTGACATATGCGTGCACTGTTAAAAATAAGATTAAATTTAATATACCCATGTGTATTGAAATTAATATATAAATCATATGAAATCGACATTAAGAGCATGTATATTAAATTTCATATACATTCATATTAATCACTTACAAGGAAAATCAGATAATTCCATTTTACACAAATTCAAAATAAGTTCAACATGAATTTTCGACTCTAAATAATAAAACATGATACCTTCTTCCAGTTAATCAAAAATATGACTGGATTTTAAGTCGAAAAGATCAATTAAGCAAACAAATAACAGACCTAACCTACCATCAACTGTACTAGCATTAAATTTCTACTATTTAGACTGGATTTTGGAAAAAGTTCCACCCGTACTTCGCACTTTCATTATAAATAACAATTCAGTCGACGAATTCTAGATTATTAATTTAATTGCGAATATTTGACAAGATTTAAAGAAATGAAAGCAATTTGAGTTTTCATGCACACTGCATTACCAACCTGTATATTAAATTTAATACACATGTATATTAAATTCACTACACCAATGTATGTTACATTACAGTAGCGGTAGTGCATATTTGCTTCACACACATGTATATTAAATCTCATACAGATTTTTTTAACAGTGTGGATATTATAAAATGCACACTAATAACGATATAAAAACCTGACACCCTATTTTTTGAAAATGAGAAAGTTGAAACAATAAGTACATGTAATATTTTTCAACTTGGAAAAACTCCTGGTTTTCGTGTGGCCTACAATTGTAAAAATAAGAACATATTTTTTTAAAGTCCCATACATCAGTCACTAAAAATTTTGGTTCAAAATGTAAATTCTTGTTTTTCATTAAAATTTGTGATGGGTCAAAACAGAAGCGATGGTAAAAGAAGGCTGTTTCAAGGAAAAGTACGCCCCTATATACTGCATTTTTATTCGATATTCCTTACTTATTTTTCAATAGTAAATTATATTTATTCTTTATAATTAGCAAAATGAATATGATTTGCTCAAATTTTAAAAAATGGTTCAAGACGTATGAGGGCACCTTAGTCTGGCCTAGCTCAGTTTTCATTTTGTTGAAATAGTGCAATTTTATAAATTATATTATATAGGACTCCCCATGCAATAACAAGATTTAGATTCACTCTATCAGTTTCAGAGAAATGTGTAACTAAATTTTTCCTGTTGAAACTGACTCTTATCAAATGTAAATATCTCAGAAGAAGCAGGTTAAAGCCATTAGTCTAAAATATAACGACTATAATATAGATTGTATAATCTTATGAAGCAATACAATATTCATTAGCTACATTGTTTATCAAATTTCCAATTAATACATTAATCAGTTTGTCTTCTACTAAGGAAAGATGAAGATTGTCTCTACTCTGCTTGGCCGTTATCCTGAACTCTATTGGTGGATATAACAATATAATATATCAATAATTTAGGTTAACATATATTTTCTGCACTCGTGTAAATAGTATATAAATAAAAGTAAAATAATTCTATTACTGATATTGTATAAGAAAAAATATAAGTTTTAATCATAACCTTCTAAAAAAAGATTGGAATGTTGGTGCCGGCTACACGACCTCAGATATTTTTGTTGTGAATAGGCACTTCGTTAAACATAAAAAAATATTCGTTTGATGTACGAGAATTGTTCATGATTAGAATGAACTATTATCGATTTCATTATTTGTTAAAGTGTGATATATACATAAAACGTTCCATCCAAAGCGTCAAAAGGAAGAAACTAACAAAATAGCTTTTAAATCACAAAAACTTACTCTTAAATGCCTGACAGTCCCTTCAATATACTTGAAATATATGCTTTTCATGGGTACTGACAGTGTATATCCTTAAAAAAAAACCATAATTGAAGGGACGGATCGAAGAATGGGACGTGCGCTCGGATCGCCCTGAACTTCGTGCAATCTCCCGAAAATCCCGCTTGTCCTGTTCGCTCGTGTTTACATTAAAAAAAAAAGGTACAAATCGTTGATTCTCAGAGAACTTCCAGTGAGAAAGTTGTTCCGTAGGGATTAAGGAATAAATCTGCGCAAGCAGCATGTTATTTCGTTTTGTATATCACAAGATATCACGAGCTTAGTGAAACGAAATGATACGCGCTGAGGAAACAATTGCCGTTACTGCATATAGGTTGTGTATGAGAAATGTTGAACATTTTACACACTTACCTCAAAGATATCTTGTGATATACAAAACGAAATAATATGCTGCTTGCGCAGGTTCATTCGTTAATCCCTACGGAACAACTTTCTCACTGGAAGTTCTCTGAGAATCAACGATTTGTACCTTTTTTTTTAATGTAAACACGGGCGAACGGGACAAGCGCAATTGTCGGGAAATTTTCATTAGCGGATCATTATACATCAGTTACGTCAGTATACGAGTTTTAAGCAAATTTTGTGAATGAAATATTTTTCTTTTTTAAAAAGTGGGTTTTCAAGTTTAGACCTTGAAAATTATATTTATGGCAATTTTTACGATTATATTCGTAATAAGTGCGTAACAATACATAGCTACATACTTTTCGGAATTTTGCATTCGGCAAGAGGCTCCTTGTCCCTTTTTGGTGAATTTCCACATCTTGAGACCCTTCGAATCCGAAAAACTGGGTTTTACGAATTTGTCGGTCCGTATATGTGTCTGTAGATTTTCAGTTTGTTAGCACGATAACTTTCGAAGGAGTTGACACGTTGGATTAGGCTTTGGTATACTTTTCATTTGTTCTGAAATGAAGGTTAAATTTGTTAGTCAGCCATTTTGGATAAAAATTCAAAAAGTGAGTGCATTTAAAAATTTTTTGAGACCACTTTTTGAAGATTTAAAAATTCTATGTACTTTTATTAGTAGTATTTAAAAATACGAAAAATTTATCCTCATGACTTTTTTTGTTAAAAAACCTAGAGTTATAGCATTTACAAAATTCCAAAAAACATACGAAAATGAAAATTTTAAGCCAAGCAGCGCACGATATGAAAAAATTACATGAAAAGAAAAACGCTGCATTTTCAACAACCTACAAGATTATCACAACAACGTTCTGAGTTTTCTTGAGAAGTCGAAAATTCAAATTTTGACCGCACAAAAAATAATGGAAAATACAAAATTCCATTCCGCGGTCAAACTATACAAAATACGAAAAAAGAGGAATAAAAAAAATTATGTATTCAAAAAAGATCTACAAATTTGTTAGACAAAACTTTCTGATAGGACCCGTAGTTTTTGTTTTATCCGTGAAAAAGCGCACCAAAAGTGGACAAATTCAATTTCTAGACAAGCGACACAAGATACAAAAAAAATAAGTCGACAAAATTTGTTATCATAAAAAAGAGCTAGAAATTTTAAAGTAATTATTTTTGAATTCTTGGAAATGCGCACATTTTTTCAATCATAAAAACAAGACAATGAAAATATGTATGTTTCAATACCAACATATATGATAAATTGTAATAATATAAATGAATTGAAATGATACATTTTTTAGGGTATTAGCTGAGAATAAAATTTAATGCAAAATGAAATCAAATATTAAATTAATAATGATAAAATTAAAGTTGTAGTTTCACAGAAAAAAGTAATAAGAGTAGTCCTTACCCTGATTCTTGGGTAATGATTACCTGCAGCAAATATTACCCCATGTGGGTAAACTTTCCCTGACGTCTCGGAATTTTTCTGTTTTTACCTACGCTTGTAAGGAACTTTTGACAGCTCTAACGATTTGGCAAGTCAGCCTTTATGAAGTTGCACTTAACGCTTAAAAGAAATAATTTAAACTAGCAATCTATAAGTATTTTTTCACAATTCCCAAGAATTTTCAAGACTAAAAAATACAAGTTTTCAACAAAATGAGTGAATTTTGAACTGAAAAATATCATTTTTTTAGTAAAAATGAAATAGCTAAATTTTTAATTAACACATTTTTTATTATTAAAAATAGATTTACAAACCAAGAATATAATGGTTCAATTGGCAGTTAAAAAAGTGAAAAATTCGATCTTTCATTAAAACTAATTAATTTTCATCTAGAAAAGTGAATTTTCAACCAAAAATGGAACAGTTACATCGTCAATTAAAAAAATTGATTTTCATCCAAAGAAATTCATTCTTAATCATACCGATGAATTTTCAATCCAAAACATGAATTATCTATAAACAACGAAAAGGTATTTTCAACTTTTTTCTTTCAACCAACGGAATAAGTTCTTAACAAAAAATACATAGAATAGTTAAATTCCTACAAAACAGATCATTTTTCAACGAAAAGATTACATTTGTATCAAAAAAAGGTAATTTTTTCACAAAAAATGGAATAGTTGAAGTGATAATAGTTGATAATAGTAGAAAATTATGAATCTTCGACTAAAAAAAATTTAATTTTTAACCAAATTTATGAATTTTCAAATAAAAATATAAATTTTCTACCAAAAATAAAAGTTAAATTTTCAACCAAAGAAGTGAATTTTCATCTAAAGAAGATCAAATTTAAATTATAATGAGAATCGTTAAAATTTTAGAAAAATAAATGGTCAACCAAATAAAAAACGAATCTTCAACAAAATAGTTTTTTTTCATAACAAACGATTTTTAACCAAAAATTGAACTTAAATTTTCAGTTAAAACAATCAATTTTCGAACAAAAAAATGAATTCTAAACAAAATAATACAATTTTAAACTCAAAAGATTACTTTCCTACCAAAAAAGATACTGTCTCAATAAAATATGTAAATTTTCAACTAAAAAAGACAAATTTACAAATCAAGAATAGAATAGTTTAGTTTGCAGTTAAAAAAGTAAATTTAAAGAAAAAAAAAAAGAATTTTCCATATAGCCTAAAATACATTTATAATAGTATTAAAATTTGTATTAATATGTTCTTCATCACACATTATTTTTTACCGATAAACTTGTTTCGACATTTGACGTTTTCGCAGAGTACATTATGGTTAAAATGTAAACTTCATTTTCTAAATTTGACAGTTGAGGGACATGGCGTACTATAACTTTATGGCGACGAATTATATGATAAGCATCATAAATCTCCTAATGCTAATGTACTCCTTATAGTAAATAATTCACAATAAAAAACGTACCTTTATGAATTTCCTTCATATGCAGATTCAAAGAATAGTGCTTTTTAAATTTCTTGTGGCATTTAGCACATTTTGCCACGGCATTTTCTTTCGGTTTATGAGGTGGCACTTTATCAAACTCCGCTACAATTAAATTAGAAATAAATTCAGGAAAATGTTTATGTGTAATTTTATAGGTTCTATTTAGAAAAGAATTTTTTTGTCTTACCAGGATGAAGCCGTTTTACGTGTGCTTTATAATTGGAGAATTTAGTGAAAGTAAAATTGCAAGTTTCAAAAAACATTGCAACACTATTTAACTGCATAACCGTAACGATTGTATACAATGTACTGGGACTAGTATTTGTCATTAACTTGGGTCTGAGGTTCAAACCATAGCGCGTTAAATCGGAGCGGCTGAAAGACCTCAGTGCCCATAACCAAATATTTATAATTTTGTATATGAAGCAAAATAACTTAATCCTAGTCCTAATAATTCTTTTATACCTATATACTTCGTTCCACGATGAATAATAGTGTAAAATTCAAAGCTATTAATGAATTTTTCGAAAAAATTAGAGTACTTGTAGGTTGTTATTTTAAATTCTTTCTTCCAAGCTTAAAATTCCTCACAAGGAAATTATTAGTTTAAGTTTCAATTGGAGGACCGATATATAAGGATGTTTAATCCAACAAAATTTTTACTGAGCGTTATTTCATTTCGTAGTGAAATAACTACAATTTGACGTCTTCATAATTCAAATTATGGCGCGCAGAATGCAAGTGGCTGGAAGGTCACATTGCGCATGCCCAGCGCAAAACTAAATTACTCTTTTTTTCCCTGGAAGCTTGTAATTTTATGACGGTCGCCTCGTCTGGGGTCGGTCTAGAGTTAATTCAACGGCGTCTAGTAAGTTTTACCTGCGACCCTTTTGAGTCTAGCATTCGTCTAGTATCATCTAGAAAGGGGTCAATTCTAGATGATGCGTTCCTGGACGATATCATCTAGAAATCGTCTAGATTTTCGGTAGGGCAGATATGTGATGAGAATGTGTTCGTTAAAGCCGAAGGAGCTTCAACAAAAGACAATTCACAATCAACAAATTATGGTTGTCAATGCTTTGACCTTCTATTTTGAAAGTTCTGTGCATAAATGTGGGGGAAATACCAAGAGTGAGCACGTATAGCGAGGTAAGTATATTATTGAGCGCGAAGCGCGAGAATCAACAGTCGCGCGCTCTAAGCGCGCCTAAACTTACGAGCGAAGCGAGCCGCGCGCGATGGCAATGTGCCAACGCAGCGAGGAGATTTTTTATTTTACTTTTTAATCGTGCCTCTATTTTTAAGATTTAGAAATGTAATAAAATATGTCTTGAGTTAGTATAATAACTATACGGAAGTAATTTTCAATTTGTTGATTCAGGAAAAAAAATGTTAATGATATTATATAGAAATTCATGAACAAAAGTATTTTTTCTGTAATTTCTAATGATTAGTTGTTAAAATTAATTGTTTTTCATAAAATATGAGACAAATTAATGTACGTGCATGATTATGTGAAACTATCTCGTCTCTTCCAATTATATACACCATTTTTTGAATAAAAGTAGACAGCATGAAAATATCTGAAAATGTTCTGGCTTAATAGTTTTGGCAGAAAAACTGAAAATATTTTTGCAGTGACACCATGCTGGTGATACATTAATGCATTTGCACGTCAGCGCATCGAGTAGATATTTTCTTAAATTCAACCAGTGAAATTATCACATGTTGAATCAATACTTTGAATTATTACTGGTGAACCAGTGATTTTCTCACTTTGACTGGATGAACCAGTAAGTGATTAAACTGAAGTAGCGCTATTGATCCTAACAGTGACGCCAAATGATAGATTGAACCAGTGATATAGCGCTCCACGCGGGCAAGTCATGACCCTCCAGTCGTCTGGTACGCTCGCGTCGCCGGTCAGGTATCGGCATATTTATCTCGAGTGCAATCGAACCTTATTGTGTACTAGTAATTGTTTTATGTATATTTGGTGCCTCGCTGCAATGAGGAGGGGATATAAAATATTTTGCTGGAAAGTGGGAAGACCCCTGGCCATTTTGATTTGCGTTTAAGCGACGCGACACGTTGAGATAGCGACAGGTCTTCCCATAATTAGGCGCAGCATATTATATCCCATTATATTGCAACACGGCACTCCTTCATTGTTGTGAGAGTAAAGTGCGGTTTTTAAACGATAATTTTACAACTGTTACCACAATAGTGATGAATGATCAGTGTCATACCTAAACAGCTGACCGACGACAAGGCGTACGACCAGATGACTACTGGTGCTGAGAAACCAGTGAACCTAACTGATTAAACCGGTGCCGGAACTTCACTGAATGAACCAGTGGAGTCTCACTAATTGTCAGTAACACACTTCTGGCTATTGCAACCAGTTAGATTCCACTCTAAATTTATATGTAGTTCAAAATTTGTCATAAGGACAACCGCAGTTTTTCGCCGGGAGCGGGTGCTAATCTGAAGAATTGCACCCCCTCCCAGCGAAATCGCGGTGAAATTTCAGCTGTAACCACGTCTCACGACCGTGAGATAGGTGGTTACAATCTGCGATGAATTCAATACGAGGATGCGGCAAAAGTCTCGTGCACCCTGAGGACACGGAGCGATCCACGGACGACTGCCTTCTGCATTTTCCCCGCGAGTGTCTCAGCATTTTGTTGACACACAGGGATCCTTTCAGGCTATTAACAATTGAAACTTTGGCACCTCCAAGAGCGCCGATGTTGAAGACGATCAGCTTAACAGAATATTCGGGGTATAACCGTCACAACTCCCTCATAAGATCTTCATACCTGTCTTTCTTTTCTTTCTCCTTGGCTGTAACGTTTTTTTCAGCTGGTGCCGAAAATTCGATAACGAACATGGTTCGTTTCTCGAAGTCAAGGAGAACCATGTCAGGCCTGGAGTGCGCAACAGAAACAATCGTCGAGAATATGAAGTTCCATTATATACGGCACTTCCCATTTTCGACAATTGAATCTATTTTTCTAGGAGCGCTTAACGGAGAGGTATTTGGGCCAATTCCGTAAGAGTGACAGAGATGGTAATAAAGCACTCTTATTGCCGCATTGTGCCTTTGGATGTAGGTCGCACCCGCGTGAGTTGGACAACTAGATAGTATGTGTCCTAGATGCTCGGGGTGTGCATGACACGCTCTGCAGCTATAATCGGGAATATCTTGGCTCAAAATGTGGCGCCGGTATGCTAGAGTGGAAACCACGCCGTCTTGACATGCCAAAATGAAACCCTCCGTGCCCCACTTCAATCCGGATGATTTAAGGAAAGCATACGTTAGCTCATACTACATCGACTGATCCTCCACATTTCTGTGGAAGATGCCGTGCATCCACTTGTCGAGAAGCTCTTCGCGGAAGTTTTGCTCCTGTGCTTTCTTAATCCAGGCCTTCAGAAGTGAATACTCAAGATGGATAAGATTTGATGCATTTTGCTCACCCCTCGTATTTTAGACCATTTTAAGAAGAGGGTCTTGTCCATTTGCAACTATATGTGCTGTACCCAGAATAATCCTGTTGTGAAGACGTTCAAGATTCAGTATTCCGCAACCACCTAGGCGGCGTGAGATGTAAAGTCGCGGAAAAGAAGACTTAAGGTGCATGCTTTTGTTCATGTGCAAAACCTTTCGCGTCCCGATATCAAAGGATCTGAGCTCGTCCTTCGTCCATGGAACCACTCCAAATGAATAGAGTACTACCGGGACAGCAAGCATGTTCGTTGCAGATACTTTTTTCTTAGCCGACAGTTCGGAAACCAAATCTGCCGGATGAGACGTTTGTATCTGCTTCGGAGAGTATCCTTTATAGAAGTCACGTCTTGAATGCGGCTCTATGACACGCCCAGGTACGTATAGGTCTCTCCAGTGCTAAGGTGTCATATAGCGCTTCTGTCGAAGAGCTCAGGTTCTTCGGGGATGCCAATAAGTTTTCTTTTCTTCAAATTAACCGTGGCGCATTTCTCTAACCGAACTCCATTCCAATCTCTTGAGTGTACCCTTTGACAATTTTTAGAGCTTGATGTAGTTTCTCTTTATTTCTAGCATAGATCTTGAGATCGTCTATGTAAAATACGTGAGTGACCTTATGCTTTCGATCTCCAGGTTCGCCACAGAGGTACCCTTCGGAATGACAAAGTGCGAGAGATGGTGACAATAATGTGAGGCAAGAAAGAAGTGGGCTCATGGTGTCGCCCTGAAACACAACTCTCTGAAAGGTGACACTGTTAGTGATCACAAGATGTCTTCCAGATGAGATAGTAAATCTGGTTTCCCAAAGCGGCATTAATCTTTCTATGCACCTCACGATGTGTGGATGAACCTTCAAGCTTTCAAATAGACAGATGAAAACTCTATGGGAGGCTGAATCGAAAGCTTTCCGGCACTCAATCCAGGCCATCGATAGGAATCGCTGATAGGATGTTGCGTCTTAACAAACACATCTATCGATGAGCAGGTTCTCCCGATGTCCTGCTATGCCTTTCTTTGAGCAGCGTTGTTCATACATCTCTCGCCACACAGGTCCAATTGTCCAAAGAATCCTATCATTTAGGATAGCTGTAATGATCTTATACAGTCTGTTCAGACAAGTTATTGGCCTGTATTTCTTAGGGTCAGCTAAGCTGCCCGTCTTCGCCAGGAGCACTGTGCGCCCTTCCACCAACCACTCCAGAATAGGCTCTTTCGACTTTAGATATAAGGTGAAAATTTGGGCCAGATGCTGGTGGGTTGAAGGAAACTTCTTCCACCAGAAGGTCTTGATACCATCTGGACTGGAAGCGGAATAGTTCTTCAGGCCTCTTGATACGTTTTTCACCTCCTCGGTAGTGATAGGTGGGCATTTCTCCTCAGCTGTTATGAGGGCATTACACAGCTTATTGAAGCTATTTATGTTAATTGAGGCTTCTTGCAGTGGATGTTGGACCTCGCAGACTTCTCTCCAAAATGCTTCGACCTCTTCTGGTTTGGGGGGATGGTCGACAGTAATTGGAGGGTCTTGGAAGAGTTCAGATGGATCAGATGAAAATTGTTGATTTTCTCTGACCCAACTATCTCTCCGCTCTAGACTTCTCCTAGCTTTAGATAAGATTAGTATTCTGTCAACAATATGCTGTCTGATGGTCATTAGCTTTGATTTGTTGATTGTGTGATGACGGATCCGCAGTTCGCGCGCGAACTTTCGAACCTTGGCAGTGAAAGTCCTGCCAGATGTTATGTAGTCAATTACACACTGAATGCGGGACGCGTACTGTCTTTCCCAGCCTATCTTTGTGCTAAGTTGATGTATTCGTCTTTTGGTCTCATGATCAATCGTTGATTTTGTTTCACGGTTTGCATCTGCCAAAGTTCTCGCTGCACTGCATACACTACAATTGATAGTCCAGAGGTCGGATTCTTCAGAAAAATTTTCACGAAGCTCATCATCCAGTTCAGTCAGGTCTTTGGACTTGGGAGAAACCTGAATGTTGATGTTTCTCCTAGTCCTGAAGCATCTATCTTCGTCTATTGGATGCCTGTTTGCGGTTGCACTCAGTGTCGCCACTCTTTCTCTGTTGCTGGCGTGTTCTGGCTGCGGCAGAGTAGTCGCTCCGCTTACGTAGCCCCTTTTTTGGAGATGTTCGGCATGGTTTCGCAGACGTCGACGCGAAAAGTGCGAGAGCTCTGGGTGTTTTTCGCACCACAGAACCTGCAGTCGTGACATCTTACCTTCTCGCTCAGGGGCCATACTGCTATCGTAGTACTATAGCAGGTCGTTATGGCTCGTCATGGGTCATCGATCTGGATTTCGAACCAAACGACACTCGTAGCGCGAATTTCACGATGAGAATGTGTACCTCGAAGCCTACAGAGGTTTGAGCAAGTTAATCTTTCACATTTTTTGTATGTTAAGTTCACCTGTTAACTTTTTCAATTATGAAACTATTCAGGTTACAATGCATAATCCTAAATTAATTTGGATTTAAAAAAAATTCATTTCAAACGTTTGCAAATTCATTGATTTATACTTCATTTTAGGGTACCGAATATGATAGCGTAGCGTACATTTATATTTTTAACCAGGAATCTTTGAGCTGTTTAATTTATAAATGATTTAAATTTTCGTATTTCAACGGCCAGGAAAATCCTTGGAACTTTTTTCGATTGAAACAGTCACCCTGCTCTTGTTGAAGCTCCTTTGGCTTCCAGGAATACATTCTCATCACTTGCCTGGCGCTTCGCGCTCGATAACAGTTTGTAAAACATGCGACATTTTCTATATTGTATTGAACTCTATTATATTACATGTATATTTCAATAATACTTTATCTCGAAGCTAATGTGCTCATTCAGATATTGCAAAGTAAAGTAAACATTGTATTCTTTATCGTAACTTTATTCTAGTCAACCTAAGACATGTAGATGTATACGATCAGTTTTTTCCGATAATTAAAAAATGTCCCATTTTACATTTCGTGACATATGCGTATCATTAAATTTAAAAAAAAACATGTAAGAGCTGAAAACATGTTTTTTGAAAATAAAAAAGCTAAAAAAAATTAACAGTTAAAATATTGTTCTACCTGAGAAAACTCCTGGTTTTCATTTGAAACACATCTCTAAAAATAAGAACATATTTTTTTTTACCTACCCCAACCTTTGAACCTTTTCATATATTTTTCAATTTATTTTCCATCAATTCTCTTAAAGCTATGACATCAGTTATAAAGAAATATTTAACCAAATTTTTTTCGTTGAAACTGACTCTTATCAAATGTAAATATCTCAGAAGGACAAGGTTGACGTCTTCAGTCTATGAGATAACGATTATAGTACAGATTGTATAACCTAATGAAGGAGTTGAATATTAATTAGCTACATTGTTAATCAAATTTCTAATTAAAAGATTAATTATTTTGTCTTCTACTTAGAAAAAATGAGGATTGTATGTACTCTGCTCTTATCCTTGGCCCTTATCCTGAATTTTATTGGTGAATATAATAATATAATATATCTATTATTTAGGTAAATATCCTATTAAGCTATAAGCCTGTTGGGTAGCTACCACAGCGACATCAATTTGGAACTATTGGCAAGAAATTTTAATTTCCATTCAATATTAACAACAAATCTTATAGTGAGCAATTAATTTTAAACCGAAGATTAGGATTTTTAATTAAAATGAATTGATATTCACTGCTTTTTTTCATGAACATTGCCCAAGTAATTTCGAGATTCGCGTGTCAGATATTCTTATAGGAAATTTAATTGCGCAATTTTGGTATATATTTATAGTTCAACCCGGAATAATTCTGTTAATTCCTCAAAATGGGTAAAGTTCTTCGCTCCTGGCGCCGGCAAAGAAGGGCTTTACGGTTCATGTTAGTGCCTAAAAATATTATTACCAAGATCAAAGCTGATCAAATTTACTTTTCTACAAAGAAAAATCATCTTTTATATTCTTATAATGAAAATTCAGTAAGAGTAGAAAATATATTTTTGGTGTGAATGGGCACTTCGGTAAACATATCCGAACATTCTGTTGAAGTACGAGAATTTTTCATAATTAGAATGAACAATTATCGATTTTGTTATTTGATAAAGTATGACTTACATGAAATACCTGCGATCGTATGGGTAAATCAGCGTCACCATTACTATCAGTGTAGAAGCTCTTTCTACATGGATTTTGTCTGCTATCGTTCTCAGATGCTGAAAAATCTCCATGAGAAAATCGGCGGTTAATTTTTCTATATCCGCAATCTCAATTTCCCCTGTTGCTTTGAATTTTGTTTCCTTTTCCATTTTTTCCCCTTCTGTTATTTGTTCAGCGTGTTCCATTTCAATTTCCTACCTATCAGCACAACAAGAAAACGTTGTAGACCTTATACGTAATGTAGACCAAATGTTCTGCACACTAGAAGAGGGTTGCCAGATGAATATTTTTGTGGTTGGAAATCACCGACAGCTGCCAACCTTAGAAATTCAAATTTCTCCAGAAAATGGATTTTACTCTTCTCTCCTTCAATGACGAACTGCAGATGAAGTTCAAATGCCACTGTTTTAAAGATTTAAGACTCATCCGCTAAATCAGGAAAAAACTGGTTAATGATACTATACACAAATTCACGGATGAGTGTAATTGACGTAATGACGTATTTATACCTTCATAAAAAGCTTTCACGTTGAACGTTTTTGGTCCCTAAAAATTCGGTTAACTCCACATGAGCTTGATGGTATGAATGTATCATTTATATAATTTTTTAGATAGAAATTGATAACTTTTAATCAAACAACACAGAAAAAACAAAGTGTAAATCTGGCGCTAATTTTAGGGTATCATTTCTTTGCAACAAAAATTAAACTTGGCAGTGCGAAAGATACTCTGACGCAAGGTATCGTTTCCCTTGGACTTGGGGTAGGAAACGTCGCCTACTGTAAATTTTTTGTACATTCTTGCGGCAAAAACAAAAATGTGTATATCAACTGCAGAATCTGCGAAAGTGGCAGACGCTACAAATGTAGAAGCATAAAACAAAATCTAATCCTCTATTTCTTGTTTCAGAATTAAGTTCACAGTCTGAACGTTTGCATGATGTTGGCTCTAATCCTGGTGTTCATCGCTGTGGACCTTCTACTTTTTGTCCTGGCAGACATTGTCCAGATACGACTCTTCCTCCTGCCAAACCTGATTATTCTGTCGGGTCTCCACCACCTGCCGAACCACCTCTTCGTGACAGGTCCAGGTCTCCTACTCTCAGGCAAACTTTTTCAACCGTACTTGGATATAGATTTGAAGATCTTGCATTTATTCGACTTATTCCCCACAACAATGCGAATCTGGTATTCGAACTCCGAAGATACGTTTTTCCTCAAGATAAACCAATTCGATTGAGAAAAAGAACTCATTTCCTCAATCCCATGCCAACCGGAGAACAAATTGTATTATCAACGTCCGAGGGCGACGTCTATGCGATATTGGAAAAATCATCAAGCAAACACAGCAATTTTCGTGCAATATTTACATTTGTTTCAGGGCTGGGAAAAAGGGCAAAAATAAACATGTACAGCGGCGCGGTTGAAGAAATGAACCCAGAAGAAATCGCAGCATGTCCAGTGGCCCCAAAAGAACTAATAAAAAAGAACTATACAGTATTTCGTATGTACACCACAATTATTCACACCGATAATAATTCATAAAAAATGCGCGCGTAAGTCAAATCTGGCGCGTTGCGCTGAGGCATTATGCATGCCCCGCGTTCATGCATACACATTTTAAAATTAATATTCAAGAATAACTTCTTACATACACCATTTTATTTTTTGACATTCAATGTAAGCTATTTAAGAAGTTAGCTTCAATTTATAAATGGCTGTAAATTCTCAAAAAAATACAAATTCAGTACAAAGTGGTTTGTAAGGAGACACTTACATGCCTATCCAGAGTTCTCGATTTTTTAATCTTTTCCTGTATACAAATTCTTTCCTCAATTGTCTAATTAAAAACAAAAGATTTTTAATGTAATGGGGGAACTCACCTCACGCGACTCCCAGTACACGAAAAAATTCATTTTTGAATGATTCGAAACTAGTGATGCATATCGAACATTTTTGAACAAAATCGAGATTTGCTTGAAACATAGTTGGATGGAACTGAAATGTAATGGAGATCAAGAATATGCAATCAAAAAAGTCGATCGAGACGAGACGATCATCTCGACTGAGTGATCTTTCGTCTCGATGTGATGAGTATGGTGTTCAACTTTTTAATTTAATCTGATGAGATTTTTGAACATTTTTAAAATGATCGACATGCATCACTATTCGAAACATTATTGATGGAAGAGAAAATTTGCAATGCAAATGATATTTTAATATTGGATATCATTTACAAAATATGTTCGATGCCTACTAACAAATATCTGGGAAAATTTGTGTATGACTTAGGGTTTACTTTTCCTGAAATTAATTTTAAGTCTTAAAGACATTAAAATATGTCGAAAAGGAAACTGGAAGACTTCGGGAACTTCTTTCCATTGTGCATGAATGAGAGATCTTTGAAGATTTGGACAAAATTTTCTAAGCTTTCAAAGAATTTTGAAAAGCATCACGAAAATACAAAATTTTCTTAAATAGTTGTCGTGCCAAAAATCAGGTCTCTGAAAAAACGAAGTTTTCTAAGATTTTAAGAATTAAAATTATATGATGGGTCATGTTTGATGAAAAAAGCATTATTTCCTCTTGAGAAAGTTTGAAACTTACAAAGAATAAATATTTGAATAATGGTTTTTTAAATTAAATTTTTTCTTGAAATCCCTTCTTACCAATTTCTTAAAAATTATTGAATTTTACTCAATCATTGCTAATTTTTTTAGAAAAATCATTCCCTACAACTCTACTGTTTCTGTTTTTCTTTTAATATGTAATTAATCTTTAAATATAGTTATTTGTTTAAAAAATGTTTTTTTGAACCGTTGAATGGGAAAAAATTATAAGCGTTTAAAGAAATTGGGCCCCTCAAGCACAACCTCATTTACAACTCGTGATGTACGAACATACGAATGTGTAATTAAGACAAAAATGTAATCCTGTATTCCTTGTTTCAGTATTAAATTCACAGTCCGAGCTTTCGCCTCATGGTGGCCCTAATCCTGATTTTCATCGCTATGGATCTTCTTCCTTTTATTTTCCTGGCAGACATTCTCCAGACACGTCTCTTTCTGCTGCCATGACGCATTCTCTTGCCCTGCCTCATTCTTCTGCCGGGTCTCCACCACCTGCCGAACCACCTCTTCGTGACAGGTTCAGGTCTGCTACTCTCAAAAAAACTTTTCCAAAAGTATTTGGATATATATTTGAAGATCTTGCATTTATTCGACTTATTCCGCACAACAATCCGAACCGAATATTCGAACTTCGAAAATATGTTTTTCCTCCTGATAAACCAATTCGGTTGAGAACAAGAAATCGTGTCCTCAGTCGTATGCCAACCGAAGAACAAATTGTTCTATCAACGTCCAACGGCGACGTTTGTGCAATATTGGAAAAATCGCCAAGCAGACACACAATTCTTCGAGCCATATTCAAACCTGTTTTTGGGCTATCAACACGGGCGAAAATAAACATGAATAGCGGTGCAGTTGAAGAATTGACCGCAGAAGAAATCGCGGAATGTCCAGTATCCTCCCAAGAACTAATCAGAAAGAATTATACACTATCACGTGTGTGAACCACAATTCTTCACACTTGCGTTTGTGCATAGACCTTCAAAAATTGAAGTTCAAGAATAACTTTTTACATTTACAATTAGATTTCTTTGCATGTAACAAATGTTTAAAAAAATACATCAAATTACTTTATGTATAACAAATTTCATATCACTGGATATTGTGCAATTTAAAATAAGTTTGATTTCAACTTTTTTTATGTTAAGTTCACTTGTTGAATTTTCCAATCCTCAACATTTTTAGTTTACAATGCATAATCCTTAAGTCATTTGGATTAAGAAAATTTCGTTCCAAACGCACCAATCAAAACATAATCACTCGTTTAATTTTTTGAACTTAGAATTGCTTAAAATTGTATAATTTGCAAAATTCAGAAATTTATTAATTTATTCTTCATTCTAGAGTACCGAATATGATAACGTAGTTTACACTTATATTTCTTACCAGGAATCTTTGAACGGTTCAATTTATAAAAGATCAAAATTTCTAATTTTGCAGTTTAACGGCCGGGAAAAATCTTGCATTTTTTTCTTGATTGAAACGTCCATCCTGCTTTTATTGAAGAAATATGTTGAACTTTATTAAATGTATGTTTTAATGATTCTTTGCCTCGAAGCGATGGTGTATAACCTTGAAAAAAACCATTATTTTTTCAAGTTTTATCGGTTTTATCGATGTAGCATCACCTACATGAGTATACGAGTTTTAAAAAAATTTTCTAATCTAAAAATTTTTCTTTTATAAAAAGTTTTCTTTTCAAGTTTATACCTTGAAAACTATATTTATAACAATTTTTATGATTATATTCGTAATAAGTGCATGAAATTACATAGTTACATACTTTTCGGAATTTCGCATTCGGCAAGAGGCTCTTTGCTGGCGCGGGAAGGCTAATAGCCACTACTGAAATAGTTTGATGAAATTTACAGAAAATATTCTATATAATGTACTATGACTGGTGCAGTGAATAAAATATGAACATGTTTATTTAAACAAATCTTATAAATTTTTCTCTGAGAAATTGCGCATTAATTACATTCATATCTGCAGGCTCATGGAGAGTCGAGCGAATTTTGAGCAACAAAAAAATTGCAGCGCGAATGCTGTTTGAAAACGCAGTTTACTTTTTCAGTATGAATATGCTCATTACCAAAAGTAATGGCGCAGTTTTTCTTTTATTCGTAAAAAACGATATAAAAAATAGAAAAATCGAATTTTTAGCCAAACGAAACAAGATACGAAAAAAATAAATCGACAAGATTTGTTTACCTAAAAAAGGAGCTAGAAATGTTTAATTAATTATTTCCAAATTTTTGGAAAAACGATACAAGTTGCAATAAAATGTTTAATGATAAAATTGTTTTTTTTTCTTATTGAAAACAAGACAATGAAAATATGTATGTTTCAATACCAACGCATATCATGAATTGTAATAATATAAATTTATTAACATGGTACTAGCCCAATGAGTGAATCAAATTCGATATAAGAAAAAAAACCGCGGGCGGGGAACTTTCAACGCAGTTGAGTGTTCCTTGCGAAGCAGATGAAGGAATCACATAATTGTCCAATAATTAATTACCTGAAGTGTCCGCCATCTTGGATTTTGTCTTTTCGTCGATTTGCACGCGTATTTTGCATTTTTAGATAAGAATGGTAATTACAAATTTGTACAGAATATTATTTTCTATAATATATTTTTATATTCAATTAATGACACAAAATATTTGTATAACATAATAATAATAATAATAATAATAATAAATCTTTATTGAGTTCGTAACAAGAAGGATATGTACATGGCAGACAGAGTTAACATAAGAACCCAAAGGGCGAGGTACAGCTTAAAGCTGCTTTCTTCTTTTAAAGTATGATGTCTGTAGTCTCCAGTAAGGAGCTGCTTTTCATTTGTTTTTCTGTTAAAGGAGTAATAAATAGATTTCTCATAATTTATTTGTAGGTAAACTCTGCCATCGTTATCATCTGGAAAGGGTTGTGAATACAATTATAATTCAATTTATGATATTTTATTCTTAGATTTGTTTAACACTTAACTTATTTTTAAATTGAATTGCCGATGAGATATTAATTAATAATAATCATAATAATAGTAATCCATTTGCCACTAATATTTTATTATACATTGAGAGATTTAGTGAATTTTTCTCATAAAAATTAATTTTCTAATTTTTATCATAAATGATGCAAATTATTACTAAAAAGTAAAATAAATTTTAGTATAACTTCTTTATACGTGAATTATACGTCCATAGAACTTTCTAGGTCTTCATTAACGTTACAGTCTCTGCCTTATTAAAAGCTAAATTAAACAAAGAAATTTAAAACAAATGTAATTTTTTTCCTTCTTCGGAAATCTGTTTTTAACTTTTTTTTATCATTTATTTTTACGTATCGCATATTTTAACCAAGGAAGACTTTGGATACTAATGGGCCCAAGTGGGGAACCATACATAACAATTTTGTGAGGTTCCTCACTTGGGGTGATCGCTAGAGAGATTGATCAGCAACCTGGGTCGGAGCAGTGTTGCGGAATGAACGTGTCATCTAAATAAATGACACGAGAATTCCAGATCGATCTAAAACACCTATCCCTAACACCTATAAAACTCCTATATACCTTATGCCCATATACCAACCTACTCTATACCTATTCACCTGTTTACTACTCCCCAACCGAGCAAGTCACGCCTACCCCGAAAGGGAAATGGCTTAATGGTATAATAATAATAATAATATATTTTCTACCTGATATATTCTGCGACTGTACTTGGAGAACATGTCTAATTTTACATGGATTCTTTCAACAGACAAAAATTGTATGTAACATATTTTTCATAAAATGATTGAAAGTATAAAGTACAACACTATCATTTTACAAAGTTTGATTGAAATAAAATAACCACCCGCAGATCCTGATATTTCTGACAAAAACGTTGCACAAAGTATTTGGTTTACATCGCCGGACTTACGTCGCTTTTTATATACTATTTTTATGAAGCATTGTTTTCATCTGATAGTTTAATTTTTCCATTAAGTTCTTTCTCGTCATCATTGTTTAATTGTCGTTTCAAAATGTAGATAATATCTTCCATTAGTAAAAATATTAAAGTTTTAAAATTTATCTGCTCCATTTGTGGTTAAAAATTGATCTTTTTGGTTTTAAGTTCAACCATTCATGTAGAAAATTTCGAAGCGAAAAAATATAAACTGAAAATTAATCAAATCAAATCTGAACTAACCTCACATCCATTGCTCAAAGTACTTAGGTGAACATTTATGTCATTTGTTAAAAATTCGTCTTTTTTGGTAGATAATTAATCTTTTTAGTTGAAAATTCAAATATTTTGTTAAAAATTTATGTAAATATTTCATTCAAAATTCTTCTTCTCTGATACAAAATTCATCTTCTTGTTAGAAAATTCATCTTTTTGATGGAAAATTTGAATATTTAGTTGAACATTTAACAGTTTTCTTGAAAGTCCATGTTTTTGGCTTGAAAAATCAACATTTTTTATGGAATTTTTTCATTATTTGAAAAATCTTTCTTGTTTGATGAATTCGTGTTTTTGACTTGAAAATAGTGTCTTTAGTGTTTCTTCGAAATAGTAGCAAAATAGCCCGAGACATGAATTTGCAATTTATCATTTCAAAGGCTGTCACATGTTTAATTATTTGAAAAAGTGACCGATTCAAACTGAAAAAAACAGAAAAAAGTGCACTACAAAAAACCTCGGATTGACAAGTATTCGAAGGTATTGTATTTTGAAGCAATGTTGTCGAAAAGAAGATTTTCAAATAATATCTCGTGAGTGTGAAGCAATCATTTCTGGTTCTACGTTTTTTGCAGCAAGACTAATTTCTAATCCAAAAAGTGACTGAAAGTAAATATCAAGGAGAATGAAACAAAAACTGAAAATTAAAAAAAAATATTGACTGGACTGAACAGAACTGATTGAATTAAGAATAATTCAGGTAAATTAAAGAAATTGGAAAGAGATCATAAAATAATTCTGAATTAATTAGTAATGATTCAGGGTGAATTCCAAATTAAGTCAAATTAACTGCAAAACATATTTGAAAATCTCTTCAAATCTGCGAAACCCTATAAAATCCCTCATATCTTGTGAATGAATTGTTAAAAATTTATTAAAATATTATAATATCCCGTGAAGTTTATTAAAATACCTTGAGAGCTTTTAAAATCCATTAAAATCATTAAAATCTTCGGAAATTTCATGAAATTCATTTAAATATTTTTAAATATATTGAAACCTTGCATGTCCTATGAAATATTTCCATATATTCCGAAGTTCTACATAATTCTTGAAAACTCCGGAAAAAAATTGTTTATTTCTCTTAAGGATATTAAGAGCCTTTAAAATTCGTTTAAAAATTAATAATACCTTGAAAGTGCATTAAAATCTGTAAGAACGCTTCAAGATATATTTCAAATCAATTTTCTGAAATTCCTTTAAATTATCCAAATCTCTTGGAAATGCCTTGGAATCTTTCAAATTCCTTAAATATTTATTTCAAATATTTTTAAATTACTTGAAAGTTGAAACTTTTTGAACCGTTCGAAAATGCCTTGTAGTCTTCTAAAATACTCAAAAATATTTCCAATCCTCTGAAATCAATTGAATTACTGAAGTTAATTGAAAACTCCTTGTAATCTTGAAATCTTGAAATGCCTTGAGATATTTTTAATTACTCCAAAATATTCAGAATCCTCTCAAATCAATTACTGCAATCAATAGAAAATTCTTTGGATTCTTGAAATTTGTTTAATCTCTTTAAAATAAAATGAAAATTTTTAAAACAGCCTAAAATATTCCAAATCCTTTCCAATTTTCTTCAAATTCTACAAAAAAAATAATTCATTGGAGTCATGAAAAATTCCCCAAAATATTTCAGGACCCTTAAAACCTTAAAAATCACTAAAAGCATTTTAAAGCTTTCGCATATGCCTTGGAATCTTTGAAAATACTCTAGAATCTGTCAAATCCTCTGAAATCAATTAAATTACTGAAATCAAATGAAAAGTCCTTGGAATCGTAGAGAAAACTCTAAGAGTTTTCAAGTTCTCTAATTTTGTCGAAATTCTTTCAAAATGTTGAAATCTCTTGAAAACACCTTGGATTCTTTTGAACTACCCTAAAATATTTCAAATCTTTAAAAATTCCTTCAAATTATTGAAATAAATACAAAATTCCTTGAAATCCTTCAAAATTTCCTTAAATATTCTAAGCCCTTTAAAATCTTTTAAAATTCCTTGAAATTATTGATATCTCTCGAAAATGCCTTGCATTCTTCTGAAACTCTCTGAAATATTTTCCTAAAATATATGTATATTCAGTTGGAATCTTTTAAAATCACTTGATATTTTTTAAATCCTCTGAAATCCAATTAAATTACTGAAATCAACTGAAAATTCCTAAGAACCTGTTAAAATACCCTAAAACATTTCGAATCCTTAAAAATCTTTCGAAATCCGTTGGAATTATTTGAATCTCTTGAAAATGCCTTAGATTTTTCCATAACACCCTATAATATTGCCAATCCTTTTAACTTTCTTCAAATTATCGAAAGAAAAACAAAATCCCTTCGAATCTTCAAAAATTCACTAAAATCTTTCAAGTTCTTTGAAATATTTGAAATATCTTGAAACTTTTTGAATCTTTCGAAAATGACTCAGAATCTTTTAAAATCATCTACTGACTTCAGTTAAATTACTGAAACCAACTGAAAATTTCTTAGAATCTTTTAAAATACTCTTAAGACTTTTCAAACCCTCACAATTCAAGTGTCCTGAAATGAAGGTCAAATTTGTTAGTCAGCCACTGTGGAATGAAATTCAAAAAGTGAGTGCATTAAAAAAATTTTTCAGGCCACTTTTTTCAAGATTTAAAAATTCTATGTACGTCACAATATCACTTTAGAAAATCCCTTTTTGCTTACTTATTAAATACCTCAAATTCTACCCTCGAAATCACTCATTGGTAATACTTATTGGTAAAAAATGGCCCATCTGTAATAGTGAGATATATTAACCCTTTGCATGTATCTATTTTCTTTTAATCATGTATATTTACTTACATTTATGTGTAATATTCTTGTCAAATAACTATTTTATTTTTATTTTTATTATTAATTTCCGACCGATCGCTACAATATTCTATTGTATTAATATGTATCACCTGTTCCTTATCGGGCTGTCTAGCCCTAGGAACTTTTCACAAATAAATACAAAATAAATAATGCTACTAAAACAAAATTGTGTGATCTGAGTCGCGCTTGATCAAAAACGAACATTTAAAATTTAAGTTGGAAATTTACTGCATCTAGTTATTATTCTGATTAATTGAAGTTGGCTTCTGAATCATAAAGGCTTCAAATGGCCAGAATTGCCTTTTTGCATGAGTTGAGTAATTAAGATATTGAAAAGGTGAAGAAGTTCAATTAATTAACTGCTCAATTGTTCTACAAATTTTGATGAGAATTCCACTCGGTTGTGGTTTATTTATGTAATTTTTATTTCAATCTATGAATTTCCAGAACAGAATTTTTATTTCAAAAGGTTGTTAGTTCGCGGAAACTCGATTGTCGCAAGTTGGTCTTTGATGACGTTGTTTTAAACCCTTCACTTGTACAATCCTGCTACAAGCAGTACATACAAGGTTAATTCGGGGTATTTTGTAGAATAATTAACGATGGTAGAGCTTGCGAGCACGCGAAGTATACCAACGCCTATCATGCACTTCGAACTTTGCCTTGCCCCGAAGGTGATCGTGCAACGTATCTAAGAAGGACTTATACGCTGACTTGGGGGTTAAGGCGTAGGCTTTGGACCCACTCCGTCGGCTTGCGGGTTCGATTCCCGCCTCGCACTCCGGAAGAGCCTCGGTGGCTCATGCGGTGAACACTAGCCTAACAAGGGAGTTGTTCATCTCCGGAGAGTCGTGGAACCGGTACCTCTAGAGAAAAAGGTTCTCTTAGTACTTGAGGCTGTTGCTCTTAGTGGTTCGGAACCCACCTTAAACTGTAGATCCCCCTCCCACCACCAAGTAAGTGCGTGGGAGTGTGTGTCAATGAATAGGGAAGAGATACAAGAAAAATGTAAATCCTTAGGGGACACATTAGAAGCTTCCATTCCAAGTCCAAGTCCAAGTCTACTCTCGAGTGCCGATGAAGTAACTACCTTGAAACTATACTGGAGTTAAATTGCTAATAAAAACACTGAATTTGAACGAAAGTGAAATCCCACCGCTGCCACCAAATCAGCTGTTACGTCCCGAGCAAAGGCGAGGGTAGGTTGGGAATTGGTTAGGATGAGGGAGGTTACAAGGGCTGATTAAGTCATGTTGGTAAGGCCTGATTATTCATTTTTATTGTGGGGTTCGTTTTCACTTTATCAATCCAAGAGGAGTGCGATAATTCAGAATGACATTAGTTTGATATGACAATTATTTATTATAGCAGGAAAGTAGAAATGAGTTACAATGTGATTAAAGAGTAAAAACTTACACTACCTTTCAGTACGAAAGGGCAAGAGAAGATTGGTTTATCGATGGTATCCCCGATTCGTCGCAGAATATCAATGGAATTCTGCCGGGTGCTTGTTTTGATTGACTTTCACAAATAACTTCGAGGTCAATTAGAACGGCGACCGAAAGCCGAAGGGACTTTATTTTCAAAACTGGACTCAACGTTACTATTTCGCGGTGAGGTAAAAGTACACGACTTAATCAAGGCGGTTCTTCTTTAAGGAATATTTTGCGGTGAGGTAAAAGTACGCAACTTAGTCAAGGCGGTTCGTAAATGATGTGGACAGTACTACTGTTCAAACGATAAAGACAACCACCAAGGGTGAGTCCGGGGTTTATATAGGAAAAGCCTTCTTCGGAAGTCACTTAAAATTCGCCAAAGTTACGATCGGCACGCACGCATCGCTAAGGTTACGATCGGCACGCACGAATTGTAAAAGTACACATGACACGTACGAATCAAGGAAAGTTCGCATGAGTAATGCTTGAGAGTCACGTACTAGTTTGCGTTCATAGATTATGTTTTATACCCCAATTTTATGTATTGAACTTATCCCCTTTTCAATTATATTGATTTGGGTATTCATTATCGATGATAAGTTCTGTTACTCTTCTCTTGTCCTTTTCCGACCAATTTCTTAATTCCAAATAGTAGTTGTTAACACATGCAATATGTGTTTACATTTACTATTACATTTGTTTATATTCCAAAAATTAAAATAAAATCTATCAAATTACTTTAAGTATCACGAATTTCATATCACTTGACATTGTGCTATTTAAAAAAAGTTTGTTTTCAACTTTTTTGATGTCAAGTTCACTTGTTAACTTTTTCAATTATGAAACCATTCAGTTTACAATACGTAATTATAAAACCTTGTTGATTAAAAGTTTTCCGTTTTAAACGTACATTTCACTGTGTGACAAAACAAAACTGCTGGCACTTTTATGGAGACCTGGCACACATTGTAGGTCAAGTTAAACTAAGAAAAATAGTATTGGAGAAGTTTCCCATACACCCCCAAAATCTCATTTTATGGCCAAAATCCCGTTTTTGGGTAGGCTCATATGAACAACCACTAAACTGACGAGACTGCAGTTAAAAGTATTTGCGATTGTTCGATTTTGTTTGCATTTTCTCAACTTTGACTATGTTTTTACGATATTATTCGATCTTGAAGAGTTTGTTCAAGACAATGTTTTGAAGTAAATTTAATGCTGCCTCGAATGAGTTTTTTTGAATGAAATTTGATGGAAATTGAAGGAGTCGTGTGAATCTCAAGATTTTAGGAATTTTTTGCTAAACTTGCATGTACGTAGCTGACGTGGAATTTGCACCATGATGCGTCCCGAGGGAGGAAAATGATAGCAACACTCAAATCATTGCTCACTAGTATCTCACCCATAGTGCGGATACTAGCTCATAGTGCGGATGCACTAGTCATTAGTTGGAGTTGCAGTCTGCAGTTTCTGTTGTTCGCTGATTCAATTTAAATCCGAGTTCCTGACCTACGAATAGGCCCGTCAACCTTTCACACTAAATTAGTTTGTATTTACCCCTTCAAAGATTCTGGAAAGCTTGATTCAATCCTTAACTGAAATGCACCGCACTTGACACTGGAGCTTGCTTGAAGTGCACTGAACTTTTCACTGGAACTGGACTGAAGTGGATCGGAACTGATACTGTAACTAGAGACTTTTCATTCGACTGCTACGGTTTTGAAAATGACTTTCAGATAAGCAGAGGGCGCATTTAAACTAAAAATATGTCTTTGAATCAATTTTAAGGGATGTTTTAACATCCCTTAAACATTGAAACCAGTAAAATGGCATTCCTTAATGAACAAAAACACAAGGGGTGTTCTGACTAAAATATCAAGGTAGGAAATGATTTCAAAATATTTACAAGATACGTTTACGTACTAGGATATATAAAGGTACTTTGAGATTTCAAATTCAAGTTAATAATAAGCATCGATTTCCCTTATTCGCTCTTTAGCTGTCACGAAATCAATATTCTTATTCTCTCAGACCGCGGAGTAGGTCTGGTTCGTGTTTTGATAAAAATACGAACCGGACCAAAAAATCTCTCGTGATTGCACTTACCTAGGAATGACGATTTTCTTCCTTCAATATTTAAAAGATGAGAGACCAACAAATGATACACATTCCCATAGCTTCTTATCCTTATCATACTGTCTATAACTGAGGTATGACTAAACAACTCTGACAATAAATTCTAATGCAAATCCTGCTAAAAGAGGCTTCGTGTGTATGTTCTAGAATGACTTTGTGGATCAATATATTAATAAAAAAATCTCTGGTACTTTATCCCGTATAAAATATTAATTTCCTTGTTTCGATAATTGAGGGATGTTTAAACTACCCTGATAATAAACACTAATGCACATCCTGCTAAAAGACGCTTCCTGTGTATATTTTAAAGTAATTATGTAGGCCTAACTATTAATAAAGAAATCTTTGGTGATTTATCCTTTACGAAATGTTAATTTCTCTGCTTCTCTAACAAAGGAAAATCTTTACAAAAATACAAAGACTTGTCATCTACACTTTCCCTACTCACTTTAATATAATTTCCTATTCTTACACATCAATCAGACCACCTTGTGTGATTTTAGTTATTAAGAAATATCGATATTCCGGATTCAATGTTCAAGGGATAATAGAACAACCCTTGAAGTAAATTCAGACATGAACCCTAGTAACTAACGTATCTTGTACTTATTTTTAAGTCATTCCCTACCCTAATATTTTAATCAGTGTTGTTCTAAAAACTGTCCATTTTCCTTACTTTCTTTTTTCGAACTTTTGTTTTGCGGGTTCGAAAATACAAACAAAAATTAGATTTGGACTCTTTTACAAAAAGCCATTCACTGTAAATTTGGTGAGGGATCCTTCGTATATGTTATTTACTCTGCCCTTTGTGGAACATCATGATGAATTTTTCCTGTGAATTGCATTTAAAAATTCCAAAAAATGGTTGAATTACGGCAGTCTGAAGTATACAGAAGTATTGTTTCCAAAAACACAAGCTTCTTGGGTTTACTATGAAAGCGGCACAAGCTGTAACTTTTTGGGCAAAAAAATATGCAGAATTTAATTTTTTATAAGAATTTATATTTTTCCGAATGCAATTTGTTTTTAATTTTCCATGGGCCAAAGCTGTTGTACGAGGAAGAATTATAGGCGTTTATGGAATTGGGCCCCTCGATTACAACCACATTTAAAACTCGCGATGTACCAACATACGATTGTGTACTGAAACAAAAATGTAATCCTGTATTTCTGGTTTCAGAAGTTAGATCACAACCCAGGCAGACACACGATTCTTTGTACCATATATAAACCTGTTTTTGGGCTTTCAACACGGGCGAAAATAAACATGAATAGCGGCCCGGTTGAAGAAATGACCACGAAAGAAATTGCGGAATGTCCAGTAACACAAATCACAAAGAATTATAAAGTATTGCGTGTGTAAATCACAATTCTTCAAACCGATAATAAATTTTGAAAAACGCGCGTGTCAGTCAGATCTGGCGCTTCGCGCTCGGTCTTTATGCTTACCCCGCGTTTATGCATAGGCCTTTCAAAATAAAATTTCAAGAATAACTTTTAAAATTTACGATTACGTTTATTTATATTTCACAAATGTTAAAAAAATCTATCAAATTACCTTCAATATCACAAATTTCATATCACTTGATAGTATTTCATTTAAAATAAGTTTGATTAGAACTTTTCTCATGTTAAATTCATTTGTGAACTTTTTCAATTATGAAACTATTCAGTTTACAATGCGTAATTCTACAATCTTTTAGATTGAATATCTTGCATTATATACGTACATTTTCAATTAAAAAATTTTGAAATGCAATTTGGAAGAATTAAGATTTAATTTCTGTTGTTTATCCACTTGAATTTTATGTTATTGTCGCTACATATTATTTTTTTGAATATGGTTGAATCTTAATAAATGATTGTGGTATTTCTTCGAGGAGATTCTCTACTTCTTCTAAGTTTTAAAGTAAATTTCTCCATGGCTAAAATCGTTGAAACCATTGTTCCAGAACAACAGATTTTTTTGAACAAGTAAATACAGCTGGCTATTTTTTATACCTACTTTCATAATTGGAGACAGTGGAGTTTTAGTCAATACTTTCTAAAAAAAATGGGCCAAGATTGAATGAAATTCAACTGTTTTTCTAAACTGCTGAAAAGCGATAGTGAGGAAAATCAAACTGCAGAAACAAATAATAAATTCTTTTTTTGTAAGTTTCAAACTTTTACGTAGAATGGATTTTTTTGTTTCGAAAGATATGATTGATAGTATCATTTTAATTTTCTAAATCATAGAAAACTTTTTCTTTCCAGACACATGATTGCATTTTTGTTTGAAATTTGAAACATTTTCCAGCCAAACTTTCGAGTTGATCAACTATTAATATGAATTGATTCAAGATTTCTAACAGTCGACTGTGTTTCGTCAAATCTCTTCTGTTTCAGGCGAAATTCATTTCTAATTCAATTAATTTTAAATATTTTGATATAAAAAAACAATGTTCTAATATTCATCAATATTTGACTGTTCGTTCAAAATCAGAGAAATTTTAAATCAAATATTGAAAACTTAACAATTTGAAACGA
This sequence comes from Andricus quercusramuli, assembly GCA_932178445.1. Taxonomy (NCBI): domain Eukaryota; kingdom Metazoa; phylum Arthropoda; class Insecta; order Hymenoptera; family Cynipidae; genus Andricus; species Andricus quercusramuli. The sequence continues at coordinate 197,417 of CAKNXH010001797.1, forward strand.
AATTGATCGGAACAGATATTACATTCTCAAGTGCCCCCGCCCCAATCTTCAAACCTTTCCATGTATTTTTCTATTCATTTTCCATTAAATCTCATTAGATCTATGACAATCTCCTCAATCTATGACATCAGTTCCAAACAAATATGTAAGCAAAGTGTTTTCATTCAAATTAACTCTTATCAGAAGTAAATATCTCAGAAGGACAACGTTGACGCCATTACTCTGAGAGATAACGACTATAGTATAGATTGCGTAACCTGATGAAGCAGTTGAATATTTATTAGTTACATTGTTAATTAAATTTTCAATTGATAAATTAATCAGTTTGTCTTCTACTAAGAAAAGATGAAGATTGTATGTACTCTGCTCTTATCCTCGGCCGTTATCCTAAGTTCTATTGGTGAATATAATAATATAATATATCTATTATTTAGGTCAATATCCTTTTGAGCTATAGGCAAATCAGAATATTATATCCGAAGTTCATTTTTGAAAGTATATATTCTTATAGTAAATTTAATTGCGCATCTTTTTTCTTGAGATGAAAAAGTTGTACCCTTTGCTATTATTTGAAAAAATGGTCGATAACTCTGTTATACAGAATACCAAATTTTGTTGTATTTATACATTCTCATTCATGAGAGTGTATTGTAATCGTCCAAAGGACCCCGCACAAAATACCAAGAAAAAAACGTTCAGTCGTTTGAGCTAAAACCAGCTGGAATGTATTCTTTAAGGTGTCCCGAATATAAGTTCTGATGTGCACTAGGTCCCAAAAGTCCTTAGGTTTCGAGTTACAGGCACTTGCAGGTTATAAAATGACGATCTTTATATTATAGGATTTTCAACTTTCTGAGCGCTATACTGACTTAATATCGTGATTTCAGACTAAGTGATCAGAACAAGAGTTCTAGGAATGTAAGTAAGGTACCTCGTGATGACCTTGTCTGTCTCCTTGACCCGTATTGTGAAGGACATTTGAAGGTCAACTCATTTCTTTTCCAATGGAATCCATTTTTTACTTTTCATTTTTAAAAAACAACTTTTTTCAATAGAATGTAAGTATGCTACCTTTTGATGGCCTTATCTGTGACCTTGACCCGCATTATGAAGGTCTTTTGAAGGTCAACTTTTTTTGAAGAAATCAATTTTCTCACTTTTCATTCTTGAAAAATACCCTGGGTAAGAAGGCTTTACCACATACGTAACAAGTTATTCGATCAGCCATTTTTGAAAAGAATGGTTACATATATTATTATGTTCTAACGAAAAAAAATTACTTGTACTTTTTTATTAAATGTCATGTATAATTATTATGAATGCAAGTACGATAACATTAGTATTAGATGCATTATCCAGCATGTATGTAACAAAATAAAAATACAAATAAAATAAAAATTGTAATGGATTTTACGAAGTAAAATTAACTGAAAATACCGATTTACTGATGAATGGAAGTTCAAAGTCGAAATTCTTTACCTAGATAAGGTTTTGCAGGTCATGACTTGGATGTTATTTTATTTTTATAACTGTTTAACCTTTAGTCGCGTTTTTTAAGAATGAAAAGTGAGAAAATGGATTTCTTGAAAAATGTTGACCTTCAAAAGACCTTCAGAATGCGGGTCAAGGTCACAGATAAGGTCATCAAAAGGTAGCTTACTTACATTCTATTGAAAAAAATTGTTTTTTAAAAATGAAAAGTAAAAAATGGATTCCATTGGAAAAGAAATGAGTTGACCTTCAAATGTCCTCCACAATACGATACTAAGTCAGTATAGCCTGTACAGCCTGTAACTCGAAACCTAAGGACTTTTGGGACCTAGTGCACATCAGAACTTTTATTCGGGACACCTTAAAGAATACATTCCAGTTGGTTTTAGCTCAAACAACTGGACGTTTTTTTCTTGGTATTTTGTGCGGGGTCCTTTTCGATATCGGGTTTTTAACGGATCTTTATGTTCCGGCACTCCCAGAGTCCGAAAATCATGAAATTTTGTCGGTGTCCGTCTGTATGTCTGTATGTATGTATGTCTGTATGGTTACCTGAATGTTGTAGCCACGCTAACTTTTGAAGGATTTGTCCAATCGAGTCAGCCTTTGGTAAACTTTTCAAGGGTCCTAAAATGAAGGCTAAGTTTGTTAACCAGACATTTTTAACCAAAATTAAAAATCTTGGAGCATTTTCAAAATTTCAAAAAAAATTTTTATCAAGTTTCAGAAAATTTGTGAAAGTTTCTTACAGATGGTTGAAAGACTTGAAATTATCTCAATGAAATTTTTGATTTCGATGGAAATTAGTTTTAACGTGGTTTTATCTTTCAAAAGCAATCGTCTGTATAGCCTAGCTGCTGAGCGCGAAGAGCGAGTATCGCAATGAGAATGTAATCGTCAAGGCCGTAGGTGCTTTGAGAACCCTCTTCATAGTACCAGATCGAGGTACAGAAATGAATTAAATGTACATTATATATAATAGTGTTGAACATAATGTAGAAAAGTTCAAATTTTGGAAAAAATCGAGTGCGAAGCACGATATACGTGATAAGAATGTGTTCGTTAAAGCCGAAAGAGCTTCAACAAAAGAGAATTCACAACCTTGAAATTACAGTTGTTCACGCTTTGACCTTTAATTCCAAAAGATCTGTGCACAAATGTGTGGGAAATATAAAGACCAAGCGCGTAGCACGAGGTAAATATAGTATCGAGCGCGAAGCGCGAGAACCAACAGTGGCGCGCCCTAGGCGCGCTCAAACTTGCGACCGAAGTGAGCCGCGCGCAATGAGCATGTGCCCGCAAAGCAGGCATATTTTTTACTTCAACTCGGCATACATTATTCTGACAATTCCTGAAATTGTTGGTGGAGTCTACACTGCCGGGGCCAGCAAAGAACGGTCTAACGGTTCATTTTAATGCCTGCAAATATTATTATCAAGATCAAGGCTGGCGAAAATGATGTTTTTACACGGAAAAATTATCTTTTATATTCTAATAATGAAATTTCGGTAAGCGTCAAACAATAAGTTTTTGTGTAAATAAGCACTTTGTGAAACATAGCCGACCATTCAATCGAAATACGAGAATTGTTCATAATTAAAATAAACAATTATCGATTTTATTATTTGACAAAGTGTGATATATACATAAAACGTTACTTCCAAAGCGCCAAAAGATGGAAACTAACAAAATAGCTCTCAAATCACATGATCTTGATCTAAAATGTCTGGCAGTTCCTTCATTATGCTTGAAATATACTTTTCAGGGGTACCGACAGTGTGTAACCTTAGGGAAAACCCGTCATTTTCTCAAATGTGCAGTGTATAAATTGCTGTGCTGCCTCACAGAAACTATTATTTTCGTTGTCCATATACCATTAAAAGCTGTTTATAATAAATTATAAAAAATACAATCATTAATAATCATGATAATCGTAGTATTTACAATAATGAATATTATTAATCATTAGTACGGTAAATAAAAGTTAAACAAATAATGAATTACACATTTATTATTGCGTTACATTATGTTACATTGAGATTCGACAAGTTACATTACACGGAAAATAAGGAACTATTTGAGTTATCCATTTTGAATGATGGAGGTTTAATACTTCAATAATGGTCATTAATATGTTTTAGTAGAAGAATTTTGCATCTTTTCACCTATTAGGGAAAATCTATAACTTTCTTCGTTCTTGAAATAAGTAAGAAGAGAAATATTTTCGCGCAGCGTAAGATTTTCTTTTTTTCTGACTTCAATTCGCTCCAAATAACAAACCATTTAGATTTGTTTTTGATTTCAAGAAATTCTGTGTGAAACTATACTATATAACAGGTAGTGTACTTGTAGTTTGTTCGACGGTATATTTCGCAAATATTATTAAGAACAAAATAATAGCTTTGATCGCGAATGAAACTGCGCCACCCTTTATGAAATTGATAAACAAGGAAAAATACTTGTCAATTATCCTTGATATACACCTGACAAAATTCGCGTTGAAAAAATGACATTTGTCGTCCTATTCGTTGAAATAAATAAAGATAAAGAGTGCGAGATACGCGAGTCCTTTCTTGGGTTTCATCAAGTCACTGATAAAAAAGGTGAAGGACTTGTGCATGTTATAATAAATAAATTAGAGGAATATGGCTCAAGCGTTTAGGTTTTCTGGGGTCAAAGGTTTGATAACGGTACTAACATGGAAGGTAAACATAAAGGTATTCAGAAGAAAATACTAAACCTTTAATCCAAGAGCATTTTATGTTCCTTGCTCTCCTCACAGTTTAGTTCTTACTTTAAATCATTCTTAAAAACGTAGTATTAAAGTTGCTGACTTTACGGAATTATGCAACAGGTATATAATTTTCTTTCGACGTCAACTAAAAGGTGGAAAATTTTATGTAAGTATCTTTCGAGATTTACAGTAAAACCGCTATCTGAAACACGTTGATCATGTCTTACAGATATAGTAAAATGATTTCGTTATCACGTGTCATGTGGTATAAAATCTCATGAAACATCAACGTTGTAATTCTGAAGTTACAGCAGATGAATTTCGATGTAACAAAATGTAACGGAATAATAAATCTGTAAGTAATTACTTGCTGGTAGCCTAGCCGCTATGCATAAATTGTTTGATAAAATTTACAGGAAATATTCTGTATAATGTACTACGATTGTTGAGAGTAAATAGAATATGAATATGTTTGTTTAAACAAATGTTATAAATTGTTCCCTGAAACATTGCATGAATCATGTATTCGTATCTTTAAGCTCATGGGGAGTTGAACGAATTTTGAGTAACAAAAAACTTTCAGCGGGAAAGTTGTTCAAAAAGGTAGTACCAAAATAATTATTTAAAATGCATTATCATGTTAGGTACCCAGCTTGTGAGCAATATAATAACAATAATACTCCCTATATAATCATTATATATGTAGAATAATCAATATGATGTAATTGCGCATGTGCTTCTTGTAGCTTGTATTACTAGTAGAAGGCTCTGGAAGCCTGGAAGCTCTAATCGATAAACCACCCCTTTTGGGCGGCGGCAAGTCAGTCTCGTTCGTCCCGTCTTGTACGTTAGTCGCACTTGTAATCAGTGTAATAAATATAAAAGTGAAATATTCGGAATTAGTTATTAATTAATTCCTGGCGATCCTCCAACGCATAACAATCATTAGAAAATAAGAATTCTAGTTGAATCTGGGCGACTTGTTTATTCACACGTATGCATCATCTTGACGTGTTCCACAGTGTGACAAAACGCACTGTTCTTGGACAAAAATAGCTAGACATTTTCATTTTCAACTTATTTGATATATTTTTTTAAATAATATTGAAACTTTTATACATAGATTGCAGCTGTCATTATACAAGATTCCAGGTGATGCAAAATTTTTTGTTGAATAATAAAATCCATGACATTTTTTTATTGAATATATGCCCTTGGTAAAACCGTTGTTGGGCAACCAAGAATTTGATACAGTATAAGGATTAATAATTCATTAGTTTCTAGGAAGAGCTGGCTAAAATGTATTGGTTGAGGGTACCTATAAAGATATTCTCACTAATGTCGTTCATTCTTGCCCTCTCATGCATTAAATTTATGTGATTAAGCATACAAACACTAGCGAATTAAAGCCGAACGCTAAATCCGGAAGTGGCAAGTGGAACGACATGACGTATCTGGCAGACAGTCTTGGGGTTTTGAAATAGAGGGGAATCATTGTGAAAGAACTGTCAATGTCCTTCCTCAGTAGTTTAAATACTTTCCAGAGTTCCAACAAGTTTTGGCTGAGAAATCGAGGGATTGCAGATTATTCCACGAGTTTTGTCTCACATTTTGCCACCTTTTACAAACTCTTTTTATATGAATTTTGTCAGCTATCGTTTTAAGATGCAGGAAAGTCTGCATGATTTAATCGTCGTTTAATTTTTCTATTTTCGCAATCTCAATTTTCCCTGTTGCTTTGAATTATGTTTCCTTCTCGATTTTGTTCTCTTCTGTTATTTGATCAGCGTCATCCATTCCAATTTCCTGCCTATCAACACAACACAACAAGAAAACGTTGTAGACCTAATACGTAATGTGGACCAAATGTTCTTTGCACTAGAAGAGAGTTGCCAGATGAATATTTTTGTGGCTGGAACTCACCGACAACTGCCAACTTCAGAAATTCAAATATCTCCAGGAAATAGATTTTACTCTTCTCTCCTTCAATGATGGACTGCAGATAAACTTCAAATGCGACCGTTTTGAAGAGCTATTTTATTATTATACCATTAAGCCATTTCCCTTTCGGGGTAGGCGTAACTTGCTCGGTTGGAAAATAGTGAATAGGAAAAGAGGTATAAAGTAGGTCGGTATATGGGTATGAGGTAGATAGATATATAGGTGTTAGGTATAGATTTTTCAGATTGATCTGGAATTCTCGAGTTATTTATTTAAATGACACGTTCATTCCGCAACAATGCCCCGACCCAGGTTGCTGATCAATCTCTCTAGCGATCACCCCAAGTGAGGAGCCTCACAAAATTGTTATATATGGTTCCCCACTTAAGCTCTCAGTATCCAAGGACTTTGTTTCAGGCGCCATTCACTCTATTGTCACTCTGTTTACAAAGTATTCTATAGTTTCTCATGTCTCTTGGGATCAATATCTCATTTAAGATAATGATTCTTAATAATTCTTAATAATTCTTATGTAATTCTTCTAATGATTCTTTAGGCGGTCTACCTCTGGGCATTCTGCCATTTACTTTACCTTCATACAATTGTTTGGTCAGTCGTTCACCTTTCATTCTCTCAAGATGTCCGAACCACCTGAGCTGATTTCTTCCCCATATGTCAACTAGACTCTCTCCTGTACCACATTCTTTGAGGATTGTCTCGTTTCGGACTTTGTCAATCAGTGTTTTTCCTCATATTATGGGCAGAGGTTTCATGCCGATCGCGTTGATTTTACTCTTGTCCTATTCTTGACAGGTCCATGTCTCGCTCCCGAATAGCACAGTCGGTTTGAATATAGAATTATGCATGGCCATTTTAGCTTTTTTGATATGGTTTCATTTGTAAGGATGGGCCCTACTCTACCGATAACCTGCTTACCCTTATTTATGCACCTATCTAACTCCCCATCTATTTTTCCGTCGTTAGTGAATAGGCTACTTAGACATTCGTGTTTCTCAACTTGTTCTAATCTCTCATCATTTAGGACAATGTTGCATATTGTTTTCTCACTTTTCCCCACAAATACCATGATTTTCGTTTTATTCACGTTAATTTTGAGGCCCATGTTCTTCATGCTTGTATTAAGTTTATTGATCACTCTTTGTAAGTCCTCGACTGATTCTGCCATAACAATCTTGCCATCTACGGAAGCTAACCCACGTACCTTGACTGTTTCGAGATCTACACCTGCTTCGTCGAAGAGGGCAATTTTTAGACACTTATCCATGAATATGATAAATAGCCACGAGGACATAGAGCATTGTTGTTTAACGCCTTGCATTATATCGAACCAGTCACTCAGTTTCCCATTTACCCTTACACTCGCATTACTACCTGTACATATCGTTTTTATTGGTTTTAGGAGCCCTCCATTTACTCCGTACTCTTTACGGACTTCCCAAAGTTTACTTCTATTTACCGTGTCAAATGCTTTTTCTAGGTCAATAAATGCAAAGAAAACTTTCTTCCCTACTCTCAAGCCTTTTGCAGTGATCTGTCTTGGGCTAAATATCTGATCTGTACATGATTTTCCTGGCATAAATCCGCTTTCGACCTTCCATATCTTCTCTTCTGTAATTTCCATTACCCTACGAATAAGTATTGTTGAGTATATTTTACTTACGGTACTTAGTAGGCTGATGCCTCTGTAATTACTGTAGTTGCTTTTATCTCCATTTCTTTTGTATATTGGTACGATAATTGCTTTCCTTCAATCGTCTGAGACTTCTCTTGTCTCAAAACATAAATTTATCAATTCGAACAACCTGTGAGGTATGTACTCGCCACCGTATTCAAGCATTTTAGGGCTAATACTGTCTATACCAGCAGCCTTACCGTTTTCCAAGTTCTTAATTATATCTCTGACCTCAGTGACACAGACTTTTTCGATTGGGTTTTCTAATGCATTATGTTCTATGACGCAGTTTTTTTGTCCTATATCTTCACCTCCTACTAGTTCTTTAAGAGAATCTTCTGAAGCGTCCACTGTCCCGTCTTTATCATATAGGATTTCACCTTTGCTGTTTCTCATGCTGAAAATCTCTGTACTTTTACTTTCCTTCAACTGTTTATATAATAGTTTCATAATTCCTTCAAAGTAGTTTTGTATTTTGTTATCTCCTTCTGTTCTGGTTTTCTCTTTACTCTCTTTGACGAGTCGTTGAACTTTCCTCTTTGTGTATCTGTAATAATTTTTGAGTCTATTTTCCTTCTCCTCGCTAAGACCTGGCATGTTCAGCGTTTTCTTGTGCGCTTCTTTCTTTTCTTCTTGGTCTGCCTCAATTTCATCGTTACACCACGCATCGTCAGACTTTCTTCCTCCCATCGCCGTACCACACACTTCAATCGCAGTTTTAACAATGGTATCCCGTAATAAAGCCCAAGCGCCCTCTATATCTTTATTGCTTTCAAGTGGCTCTTAAATTGCCTAATCTATGCGTTCGTTTATCTTATTCTGAAAATCTATTTGCACTTCCGGTTTCTGTAAATGTTCGACCTTGATTCGCATTTGCTTTGTTCGTTTGATTCTCTTTCTTCTCCATCCCCGCCCTAAGTTCATTTTGGAGACTAAAAGGTAATGATCAGTATTGCATTCGGCCCGCCTCATGACTCTTGTATCTGTAACTAGTTCTCTTTGTCTTTTATCTGCAATAACGAAGTCAATTATACTGCGGTTATTTCCTTTACACCAGGTGTAAGTGTGGATCATTTTACGTCGAAACCACGTATTTATTATTCTTAACAATAAAAGTTATGACTTGGCTGTGGTTAATTGACTGGGATTCTACCGTTGGTCTTGAAAGCTTCTTCTTAATTTTTGAGTTAAAATTTTGAAGGTTTACGGAATTTTTTTTTTTTTTTCAAGTGTTTGCGCAAAAATACGCCGGTCTACTATATATTTAGTATTTAATCCTCCGAAATCGAGAGATTCGACCTTTCACTATGACGTTATATTTTAGACCGAGTGCTGGAGATTTGTTTTTGTATTTTCCCTTCAAGTGAAATACATGTGTTTTTTTATACAGAATACAAAGGAGAGGAAATGGAGGCTCTTTAAAGTTCCTTGAAAAACTCTTAAAGAACCAAACTTTATGCAGAATACACTGGAATGTTGAATTATTATTCAAAGTTCAAAAAAAACTTGGAAAATTATTAAAAATAAGCATGTAGTCCCAAAATTGTAGTGTTTGGCACTGCTAACCCCAGTTATTGGCACCCCTCGTCACCAGTGATTAGCACTACGCTCAATAGCCTCTTAAAATTTATCTGATTGCGTTAAAACATTGATAAAAACAAATTGTGCATCTGAAAATATGGCAATAAATAAAATAAAAACCATAAATGTTACTAATTTTCCCATTTTCTAATTTATACTGGAAAAATTAAAAAACAAATTCAAACATGGATATATAAATAGAGTCAAAATGAATGGCCCACCGATTAAGTGAAAACATTGGCTATTTATAACAACATGAATTCCTGCGTTACATTTAAAACATTGTACGATAATATTATTAAACATAATATGTATAAAGATAATAAAATTCTATTTATAATTTAAATGAAACCAATATTTACCTATACCTCGAGGCCTAAAAAGAATAATAAATTATATGAACAGAACTTTGGAGGTTACGATTACCGGTTTATAAATGACAGCTTCATTTATTATAATTGTTAGCTACTTTTTCGTCTACCTAGTAACGACTTTTGTTTTTCCGGCACTTATAACACTTCATTTTATCAGAAATACGTGAAATGTCGCATGTCAACACAAGGTCTTGAGATTACATAACCGTACTTTTTTCCGACGAGGCAGGGGTGCCAATGAATGAAATCATTCCCGAATTGCATGGTCTGGTCATTCGCACTGGGGTGCCAACGACTAGAGACCATACTTTTTGTATTCATTTCCATTGGCACCCCACCCCCCCCCCCCTAAAATTAATAAACAAAATTATTGCTGAGGTACATTCCTTATTTTGATTATATTGCAAGTATTTATTTTAAATATTCACAAAATTGAAACAGATTTACTTGTTCAGAACGTTGTTTGAACAAAATTGAAAAATGTTGTCAGCTAAAAATTTTCTTTAGAAAACCGGATGAATTCTTGGCACCCTAAGAACTGAAGTGAATTCAGTATTTTATAACTAAATTTGAAGTTATTTTGTAAAATTATATATGGCATTAGACGCAGAAATAATGGTAGAATTAAAATAATACCATCTAAATACGATAAATGTTTGCATTTTCTTAAAATTTAACAAAAATGAGAGAGGGTGCCAATAACTGGCGCAGTGCCAACCACTAGTGCTCTTACCCTATATTTTTAAAATTTTCGAAACACCGTGAAATCTCTTGTGCAGAATTATAAATTGCCGTATATATCTCATGGAGTTCTATATTTCTTGAAAATCTGAGATTGAATTCCAATTGAAATATTTGCAATTTCAAGTAAAATTAACAGATAAAGTGTTTTAACGTAGTTTAATTCATGACTTCTTGCTGATCATGCGATGACCCTGCTATGATGTATTCATACATCGCTAAAAATTTACTTGCCACTTTAAGAGCTTTATGGTATAAATGTAACATTTATACATTTTTTCAGGTAGAAATTTATAACTTCCAATCAAACAACACAGAAAAAACAAATGGTGAGTCTGGCGCTAACTTCATAGTACTATTTCCCTGCAACAAGAATTAACCTTGGCAATTATGCAATTTGTTTTGAAAGTTTCTATGGGCCAATGGCGTTGAACAAGACAAAATTATAAGTGTTTATGGAATTGAGACCCTCAATTAAAACCTCATTTACAACTCGTAATGTACCAACATAAAGTTGTATAAATATTGCAAACAAAACTTAATCCTGTATTTCTTGTTTCAGAATTAAGTTCACAGTCCGAACGTTTGCGTGGTGGTGGCTCTAATTCTGGTGTTCTTCGCTGTGGACCTTCTTCTTCTTCTCCTGGCAGACATTGTCCAGACACGACTCTTCCTCTTGCCAAACCTGATTATTCTGTCGGGTCTCCACCACCTGCCGAACCACCTCTTCGTGACAGGTCCAGGTCTCCTAGTCTCAGGCAAACTTTTAGAACTGTACTTGGATATAGATTTGAAGATCTTGCATTTATTCGACTTATCCCCCACAGCAATCCGAATCGGATGTTCGAATTGCGAAGATACGTTTTTCCCACTGATAAACCAATTCGATTGAGAAAAAGAACTGGTTTCCTCAATCCCATTCCAACTGGAGAACAAATTGTATTATCAACGTCCGAGGGCGACGTCTGTGCAATATTGGAAAAATCAAGCAGTCACAGAAATTTTCGTGCAATATTTACATTTGTTTCAGGGCTGGGAAAACGGGCAAAAATAAACATGCACAGTGGCGCGGTTGCAGAATTAACCCCAGAAGAAATCGCGGAATGTCCAGTATCCAGCCATGATCAAATAAGAAAGGAATATACAGTATTACGTATGTACACCACAATTATGCACACCGATAATAAATAATAAAAAACTAGTGCGTCAGTCAGATCTGGCTCCTTGCGCTCAGGCTTTATGCTCACCCCTTGCTTATGCAGTTTGGAAGATTGAAGATATAATTTTTGTTCTTTTAGCACTTGAATATTATTTTTTTGTCGCTCAATACTAATTTTTTTTGAACTTCCAAAAATGTTGACATTTAGTGTAAGCTATTCAAGAAATTAGTTTCGATTCATAAATGGCTATCAATTCTGAAAAAATACAAATTCAGTACAAATTGTTTTATAGGAAGACACTTACATGCCTATCCAAAGTTCTCAATTTTTAAATTTTTTTTCGTACACAACTTGTAACAAACAACCAATTTTTTTTAGGATTTGTGTGTCAAATTAGCATAACAACCTTTGAACGTCCTCTGCTACTTGTTTCTTCAACTGTCTAATTGAAAAAAAAAAATTTTAATGTAATAGGGGAATACACCTAACGCGAACCCCTGTACCCGACTTTCACGAAAGGTTGGAGGGTACTGTGAGTAATTTTGGTTCATGGAAAAATGATATTGGATGATATTGGAAATTATTTAAAAAATATGATCGATACCTACCAAAAGATATCTGGGAAAATTTTTAATTACTTAGGGCTTACGTTTTCTTAAATTAATTTTGAGTTTTTAAGACATGAAATTATGCAATATGTAATCCTGTATTTCTTGTTTCAGTATTAAGTTCAGAGTCCAGTTCTGCTACTCTCAAGAAAACTTTTCCAGCAGTATTTGGATATAGATTTGAAGATCTTGCATTTATTCGACTTACTCCGCACAACAATCCGAGCCGACTGTTCGAACTTCGAAGATATGTTTTTCCTTCCGATAGACCAATTGGGCTGAGAACAAGAACTCGTGTCCTCAATCCTATGCCAACCGAAGAACAAGTTGTATTATCAACCTCCAACGGCGACGTTTGTGCAATTTTGGAAAAATCAGCAAGCAAACACACGATTCTTCGAGCAATATTTTCACCTGTTTTTGGGCTGTCAACACGCGCGAAAATAAACATGAATAGCGGTGCGGTTGAAGAATTGACCACAGAAGAAATGGCGGAATGTCCAGTATCCTCCAAAGTACTAGTCACAAAGAATTATACAGTAACACGTGTGTGAATCACAGTTTTTCACACAGTTGATAAATTCCAATTTTTCGAACTTAGAATTGCTTAAAGTGATATAATTTGCAAAATTCACAAATTCATTGATTTATTCTTTATTCTAGAGTGCCGAATATGTTAACGTAGCTTAGACTTATATTTCTAACCAGGAATATTTGAATTGTTTAATTTATTAATGAATATAAGTTTAAATTTTGTAATTTAACGGCCGGGAAAACCCCTGTATTCTTTTCCTGATTAAAACGGCCATCTTGCTTTTATTGAAGCTTAGAAGCTTCAATAAAAGCAAGAACTTTGGCTTTCATGAATACATTCTCATCACTTGCCTGACGCTCCGTGCACGATTAAAGTGTATAAAAAATGCGACATTTTCTATAATATGTTGAACTCTATTACAATCAGAAAAAAAGTTTCTCGAAACAAAAGCATTGTCCTCTTTTCTATTTTATTTTGAACCACGTGAATATATTTTGTACACCAATAGAATAATTTGGCTGCTAGATTAGCTGCAGTTAGTCGCATAAAGATAATTTTTGCTGCAGGAGCATTCCTATCGAGACAAATGAAAATACATTTGATACTGATCAATACATTGATCAGTTTGTCTTCTACTGAGAAAAGATGATGATTGTCTGTACTCTGCTCTTATCCTTGGCCGTTATCCTGAATTATATTGGTGAATATAATAATATATCTATTGTTGATAATAAAGTTACGACCTTGTAGAATATGTGTCAAAATATAGTCTCCAATGATAGTTCAAAATCAATAAAAAAAATTTGTCCAATTTAAAATTTGTCGAAACGTTTCGGCTGATATGTCAGCCCTCATCAGTCAAATATTTATTGCTAAAGAAAAAAAATAATTCACATAAAAGTTAAAGCATTCACAAAAATCATTTTTAAAATTCATAAAATTAAAAGGAGAGCATACTTGATATCATGATGGTAAACAACATCAACAATTTGTAACATTAAAAACCTCCCTCAAAACAGTAAATATAGTAAAATATCAAAACTTCAAAAATGTTTAAAATAAAAAACAAAACTTAAATTAAGAACGAAGGACAGAAACCATTACTGAGTCGTTGACGGATGACATTGTCAGACTGAAGAAATTATTTGTAGAAGCTCTAAAATTGAGAAACCAATTATGAAGGTAAGTATACCATTGATGATAATACAGGTAGTGATTTTATTATAATTTGGTAAGAGGTTTATATTTGTCTGGAAAATTATTATGCTCGAATCTAATAGTTACGTTACCAAGATTTTTGTTGATGAAAAAGTCTTCAACTATTTTTCTGCGAGCTGTGTTAGGTTCAACTGAAATAATTTTATAATGTTTAAAATCAAAATTGTGTCCAAACTTTAAGTAATGTTCCGAAAGTGCAGTATGAAGAGAAGTGCTAGGGTTCCTGATAGAATTTTTGTGTTCACGTGTACGGGTTTCGATTGATCTGCCAGTTTTACCAACGCATGTGGAATTGCAGTCTTTGCATGCAAATTCATAAACTACCCCAGAACGCTTACCCCTTGGAAGTAAGTCCTTAAGATTATTAAAATAACGGGAAAATTTATTAACTGGTTAATGAATAATTTTGATGTTGAAACTTCTTAAGATGTGTCGAATCTTTTCAGAAAGGTTTTTAATATAGGGTACAACAATGAAATCAATATAATTCTTACGCTTATTACTATTAGTTTTATTTGCATAAAATTAGGAATTGCAAAAACGAGGGGTTAAATTTTTTAAACGAAATTCAATCAATGACTTTGAATAACCATTTTTCAAAAGTGTTTGCTTAATAAATTTAATATTTTTGCTTTTCAATATAATGTCTGAAATTCTAAACATTCTATGAAATAAACCAGTAATAACTCCAATTTTATGATTGATAGGGTGTGCGGAATTAAAATTTAAATATCTGCCTGAAAAAGTTGTTTTTTAGAAACAATCAATTTTAAGTTCATCATCAATACGTACAATCAGTGTATCTAAAAAGCCAATTTGGGAGTTATTTTCTACTTTTATTGTAGATTTTATATTGGAGTTACATGAATTGAATTTTGTGACAGGGTAAATATTGACTTACCTGTCACTTCAATTTGAATTGTTGAATCAGGGGTTCAGAAATAGATTTTTCTTAGCATTCTTTTTAATTTTATCCACCGACCAAGAGCGAAAACCCTTGGCCAAGAGCGTTCATCAAGAATTGTCACCTTACGAAATTTGTATATTAACCCTGAGAAAATTGTATGTTTCCATGTGACGTAACCTCAATCTGTCAAATTGAGTGCAACAACAACAACACCATGGTAGTCAGAGGGCGATCGTCGAATCAGAAGTCATCAGTAGCTACTAACGCACCCTGGATAAAGCGCCTATCACTACCCATATTCCAGGCGTCCCACGTTCCCATGGTAACCGGCTTCAATCCAAGATGGCGGGCCACGAGCGTCCCGTATAATTAGCACCGTATCTGGCCGTCATCCCCACTGGTCCTTCAGCGTCATGTCAGCGAGGCGTTACGTCACAAGGAACATGACAACAATAATACAACCAAAGCCAAGGGTGGGTAAAGGCCGCAGAGGTTCTTTTGGAATTAGTTAACGCACCCTGAGCCAAGGAGCCGCTACTAATCATGACCTTACCATTCTACGCCACCATCTTAACGATCGCAGTACAAGATGGCGGTCCTCGAATATTCAGTAGTTGGCCTCGTTCCTGATCGCCATCTTCACTATCCAGCGGTATATTCCACGATGCCCGATACACGATCCACGATACATGATACCAGTTAACGATTTCATGACAACCAGGGCTGAGTACGCTGAAATGGTTATATAGGTGATGCCATCTTGAGGGAGATTACGACTGCTGACCGGAAATTTGACAAGAGAAGTTTCAACGGTCATTGGCTGGGCTATCAATCGGACTTTGACTTCGAAATTCGACCGTGCGGAGAGAGACTACCGAGTACCGTGCATTGAAAACTGTAAATCCGGTAACTTACGAAGACTGTTAACCTAGAATTTAGTTAGGGTTATGTCTCCATGGAACCTTTCATCTAGCATAAAAGTATTCAAGTGCCTATGAAAGGTTTCATGAGACAAAAAGTTCGAAATGCGCGAAAGGTCTCATTTAAGCATATGCGCTTGCGCACTCGCGTCTGGCCGAGGTTAGGTTACTTGCGCGTCATATCATGATTGTTAGAAATTCACAAGCCTAGGTCCGCGTAAATTTAGTTATCTTGCCTCATGCGATGTTCCGTTCACATTTCTTATTTTTGAATTTTCGCGCCAAACTGAAGCTGGAAACTTTCCGAGATTCGTGAAACCTTTTCTTGTTAAAGTTTCATGAATCTTGGGATATATGTTTAGATTAAGAGTTGTTTATGAGATTGTGTACATTATTTGTATTCAATTGCGGCAAGTAGTTCATAATTTTAGCTAGTGACCATTTAGTTCTTAGTCTGCCTGCGAAGCGCGCTGTAGTTTTAAACTCGGTAAAACTTCGATTTCCGATGTAAGTTTTAGGATTTAGCGTAGAAAAACGTGGTCTCAATTATACCTACTAGATTTATGTTAACATCTTGGGGAATATTGTCATGGAAACCAGCCACACCGTTAGTCAACGATCATTTTAGTCCATAGCTTCCCCGGTAGTTGCGCAGTTGCTTAATGTATGCGAACGCACCTTTGATGCGAGCACCCTCCGAGTCCCCGGTCTTGGTGCGTCGCATGAAGCCTGTCACTTACGTTCTTGGTCTGCGATGAGAAAGACGCGTTAGTCCTTTGCCGAATGTAATTTCGGAGTTTGAAAGTTCTAATTTTGGACACATTAACATTGGATTTATTGTGAAAATATTGGCATTGGATTTGATTTTAGACACATTAACATTGGATTCATCTAGTTTTGTAACCTGAATATTGAAACTTTTATTGTTGACTACCACGCTCGAAACCAGAAATATCTAAGGTAAATCTTTCGATATTTCAGCGGGCGACTCAATGGCAGAGTTTTTCTTCTAAATCCTTCAGATTTAGCTTCAATACGACCCATTGCCTCGCCTGGCCTTGCTAAAAGTGTCTATTTAACTTTCTCTTTTCTCACTATTCGGTCTAGTCTTCTTATAATGGGGGTCGAGTCAATGAGTGGGCTTTGCGTCGATTGGCGTTATTAATAGATTATTCTAGCTTCCCATTTTTCGCGGTATGGAGTCATGCTAGTCCTGTGTTATTTAATTTTATAATCAGCGATATTCAAATTGTATCACGGTTTACACCGAGTAGGCGCTCGTACGTTTGATTTTCTATTTCCGGTTCAGTTGGCCACGTGGCCTCGCCTCACATCGCATGCATCATCTCCGTTTCAGGACTCAAAAGGGTATGCGCCATAAAATTGTCGGGAAATAATGGTGAAATCGTGAGATCTCATTCCCTCCTTTTATTTTTCTGAATAAAAATCGAATTAACCAACAATTTCTTGAGATTTGGCCGTTGCGTTTCCAAAAACCACCCTTTGAGAAAGTTTCTCCCATGCACTTTTAGCTTTTCTTATTTTACGTTCCAGGTTTTCCCTTTCTTTTTTTTGTTGTTGTTAAATTTAAAATTTTGCCGGGTCATGATCATTTTCCTCATCTCGCTATAGTGGCCTGGCTGGCGCCCAGATGTTATTCAGACATTAGGTAAAATAAAACATATGACGCTTTCCACGTCAAAAAAATCAATCTTGGCAGCCATCTCATCGATTTTAATGAAACCCAGTGTTGTTGTGATACTTTATGGTTAATGTTTTTCGGCCAAAGGATTTTCAAAAATTTTGAAAATTCTGGGCGTGACGCCATTTTGAAATTTGAGGTCGACATTTTTTTAAATTGTAATATTTCCGACAATTTTTTTCGGATTTTAATGAAACTCATAGGCATTTTGTAAAACAAGATGCTGTTTTATATAAAATATGGATAAAAAAAAATTTTCAAAATTTTCACCAAAAAAAACTCAAAAAAATTTTTTGATTCGATTTTTGACGAATTTCGCTATTTTTAATTTTTAATTTTTTCTTAGAATAATATTCCTTTTTCTTTTATCTTTCATTTTAAAAAAAAGAACTTGATGGACACTCATCTGGTTCGCGAGTTATGAATATTTAAAGAGCGGCATTCCAGTCGAATGCTTGTGCCGCGCAGCAGCTAAGCGGGTAGTGCAGACATTTTTATTAAACAATGCACCGCTGCAACGCTGCAGTCTCGGACTAGTGTACTCAATCCAGCGGTGTTGATAAACAAATTTTTGGTACAAGCAGACACTGATGTACAATTCTACTATGCTTTTTGGACACTATTGTTGTTGACAGAGTTGAGTACGATATTCCTTAGTCAGCATTAATAGAGTTACATGTAGTGTACACAAATAGTTTCTCTAAGCTTTTAATAAGTGTATGTAAAAAAATTGATTTCCTCACGTGATCGCGTTATTGGATATACCTTTAGATTTCTCACTGACAGTGTGTTTTCCATAAGTGACAAGTTTATTAGTTAGTAACAGCATTCTCGAATGAACTTTATAAGTGGCTTAATCGAACATACGTTATTATATTTTAAACTTTCAATCGAAGTCTGTAAAAATACTTAGCTGTAAAATACTATAAAAAGTAGGTAAAATGGCTCCGTTTTCTCGGTGTTGTAATCCTTTCAGTAAAGAAAGACACTGCAAAAATTTGAATATGTCAGTACTTCGCAAAATTACAAAAGAACTTTGTAAAAGAATAGATATTAACGAAGCCAAAGAGGGGCAGCTTATATGCAATTCATGTCGTCTTCATCCCCCAAAAACCAATCACAATGTAAAAGCTGTTTTAGGAAACTCTGCACCACCCCCTTCTTCTTTACCGAACCGTATTGATGGTCTTCCTCCAGTAGATCAGAATGAAAATTACCTCAGCAATGAATCAGAAAATGAAGTAGAAGGCGTGGTTTCTGGAGAAGTGGAAGACTTGTATCTGAATTCCGGGGATGAAAAATTAATAATAAAGCTCAACAAAATACTTGAAATTTTGCAAATTCCCCCAACTGAAAATCGGAAGGATCGAAGATCAATAAAAGCCCAAAAACGAAAGGTACAAGAAATAAGGGAAGCTATAGACTTTGAGCTGCAGAAAATATTTGAAGTTGTAAACAAAAACGAGAATGAAATAAATGAACTCGTTGAGGAGTTGAAAGAAAAAATCTCTGAAACAACAAAAAAATCAGAAAAAGTTCAGTTCTTAACGATGTTACCAAGAAGTTGGGAAATTCTGCGTATACAACACACGTTTATTGTTCCTTATAATATGGCTCGTTTGGCAAAAGTCATTCACACCGAACATGGAATCGGTTCATCTCCTAATCCTAAACTTGGAAAAAGACTATCTGAAGAGGCAAAAACGCTTATTCATAACTGTTATCGCCACAGCGATTTTAGTCGGAAAATGCCTGGGAAAAATGATTACGTGTCAGTAAAGAAGAATGGAGTTCGAGTACATGAACAGAAACGACTACTCTTGGGAAATTTGAAGGAGTTATACGTAGCTTATAAAGAGAGATATCCTGTGTGATGTTGCGGATTTCCCGAACATCACAAAACTTAACTTAACCATAAATTTATGAAAATACGCTTGGTTTGCACCAAGAGTAAATTCGGCACTCCTTATTGTTATTTTTTTTTTTAATATTTATTTAGCTATGTTTCCTTTTTGCTTTCTTTTTCTGTTTTTCGTTTTTAATATCTTTATGAGAGCCTTCGAATTTTGCGGTCTCGAGTGGTGAATCTTCAAGCTCTCCAACACCTTACATTGCGTCATCGACTAGGATCTGTCGTTACCTCCAACCTGGCGAGGCTTCTTCTGTCTTGTGACCTTCAGCTCATTCTTCTTCTGGCTTTCCCTCCTGGATTTAAGTATCTTCTCTCTTTTTGGCCGTCTGAGATCCACGACATGTCTCTGGTGAGGATGAACCAAGGCGATTACCAGCTTGATCATAGACAAACTAGGTAATTTCGCCACCTTACGTATTTTATTGTTTATTCTTGGCTGTTGATGCCGTCTCTCTTATATCTTGTTTTGGGAGTCATGGAGTCCAAAATTACACCTGCCGTTCGAAGCAAGGATTTCCGTTCTCCAATTCTCGCACAGGGGTGTATTTGGCCACCCTCGTTGGTTTCGACTTTCCAAGGATATTACCGCTTTCCGAGAACAAGGAAAGATTCTTGGTCGATGGCTTGGTTCAACGAGGTAAAGGAAGATGCAACGAAGAGAAGGAAAAGCGACAGGGCAGACCTATGGAAAGCGAGCTTGCTTGATGATCTTTCTCTTGACCGTAATATTTAAATTAGTCCTCTGCGCAGGACACTTATTACCTCTCCCATCAATGACTGTTCATCGTGATAGCATAGCGTAGATTCGGGTACATCATTCTAGTTTGTGAACTCGAGGTGTGAACCACGTGCTCGTCGACGACCCATTATTAGGCTGTTGTGATAAGGTAGGATCTTGATCCTTTTTTATGGTTTAGCCAAGGTATTAATTTCTATGCTAATCTTTATCTTTATCTTTTTTTTTCTTATTATTTAACTCCTTGGCAAAATCATACCATTTTTGTAACAATTTTGTTTTCTATTTTTTTATAATGTGCCTATAATATATTTTTGACGGAGTGTCGATGTCTGAAATCATGTGCCGCTATCTTTTATTTGAGCTTTCTTAATCATGTTGGAGGTGGAAGTTTCCCCTCATAAATGTATAGGTAGAGATCACTCCCCTTTCCCCTTCGATTATTGAGACCCTAATTCAGTTTTTACCGTAAAATGTTCTATACTCTTGTATGATGTTGCCAGTTCTTAGAATTTTCCACTCAAAATGTATAAGTAGAGATCACTCCCCTTTCCCCTTCGATTATTGAGACCGTAATTCAGTTTTGACCTTGAAAAGTTTCATATTATTACAAGTTCTTGGAAGTTTCCCCTCATAAATGTTTAAGTAGGGATTCTTCCCTTCCCCTCTGACTATTGAAACCATGATTTAGTTTTATTTCGAAATGTTTTACATTGTTTTATTTTTTTTTACAAGTTATAAGTAGTTTCCCCTAATTCTTTGTAATAATCCTATAACTGAGTCCCTAGAATGTAATAAATCAGCTTTAATTTTATTTGGAAATTGAGTTTTGCCAATTCATTAAAACCCTACCCCTCTACCAGTATCTATCCTTATTTAGAGGCTGAGCTAACCATTTCGTTTGCGTTCTAGTCACTGCCCTAGTGTTTTCTCTCGTTTTGCTTTACTTTACTTTTTTCTTTTTTTTTTTTTTCTTTCGTCGCTCTTTTTTTCTCCAATCGATTGTCGTTCGTGTCGCTCATTTGGGAATTTTGCAGATTAGGAATTGTGGGATTTGAAAATGAGAGTTCCATATTCTTGACCTGTGAAAGATAATTTTTTAGTTATTTCGTTGCTAAGTTCAAACTTTTAACTACATTGCTGTTTGAAGCGCATTTTCGAAATACCGCGAATCTATTTTGTTTGGTCTGTCCCAAGAAAGGACTGGCGCCCAACTTAAAGCTAATTTTCAAGTTTTCTCTAACTAGGGCAGGTTGTGTGCGGCTAATAAGGACCCTAAATTCCATCAAAAAAAAAAGCAGCGTCACAATTTGGCGCCCAACGTGGGGCCCACAAAGATAAAATGGTCCTCATAATTGGCAAAATTCTGTTATTTCATTTTAAATTATTCAGTTTCATAATTAAGGTATTGATAAGTTTAGAACCTGTTGTTATGAAGATAGTGGGCAATGAATTTTATGACTGGCACTCCGGACTGTTTATCTGTACACCTGTGTTTATATTTTTCTCTGTTCGCTTTATATAGAGAAACAATTTTGTCCTCTATACTGTCATTTATTGAATTATATTGAATTTTCTCTCGACTTACAATTATTGAACACAATTGTAGCACTTTCGAGACTCTATTCCCCCTTTTATTATCGACCTTTTTTTTTTTGAAAAATAAAACCCATATGAAATGGATGGAAATAGGGAACCTGTTTCGTGGATATACGATCTCAATAAAGAAAGACTCATCGCAGAGTTAGAGAACAGAAATTGCCAAATTACCGGGAATTTCGCTGTCTTGCGCGAGCGATTGTTGCGCGTAGTGCGCTCGAATGTAAACTTCTCTGACTCAGCGGATGCCGCCCCCCGCGAAAACATCGGTCCAGCTGAAAACGAAAATTCCTCGGATCACTTAGATGTAGACAGTCCTCCCCAGGTAGACTTTAACAAACATCCATGTGATAATTTCGAAATAAGGGTAGTAAGCGTTTCCTCACAGACCGAAATAGACTTTTCTTATTTCGAAATGATGGAAAGCCTTATCAATCTGGACGAGCTGCCGAGTTATTCCGCTATAAACCTTAGAAGAAAACAGAACGAATCCGGTAGGCCATGGCACAATGACACCCCTCGTAGTCATAATATAAATAAAGACGATGACTCACATCGTATAACGCGGGCCGGAATCAGTCTTGAGGAAGAAACGCGTGTTGTTGATCGTTATCGTGAACACGATGAATTACAATCAGGTCGGCCAAACGTTAGACATGTCTCCGAGCCTGAAATAGATAATAGTAGGCATACGCGCAACTGGCGCAGTACTCAGCATTTTTCTGATCCATGTCGCGATCGAGACTACAACCCCTTTGAGACCAACCCCTACCCCCGCGGATCGAGCACCATGAATCCGTCTCGCCGCTCACAGGTAGCATTCGCTGACGCTTACCCCCCCCATTCCGATACTCATCGATCCCGGCGTGAAGCGCGTGATACCCCCCCCGACTAACCATCCCCACGCGTATGACGACGATTTCGAGTCTGACTTTCTCGAGCCGTATCCCCACTCACGTAGGTCTTACGCTACTAACCCCTCACGTCAACCGCAACCAGCCTTCGATGATCCCTACCCCCCTCACTATGACTCTCGTCGCTCTCATCGCGACAGTTATGTCTCTTCTTTTTCTAATCCAGCCCGGACGTATGAGATTATGCGCAAATGGAATATAAAATATTCCGGCGCACGCCATGAAGATTCGGATGCATTCTTGATGCGTATTCAGGAGGGCCGCGATCTCGTACCTGTTGATGATGCCGATTTGTTGAGGGTCATCCCCTTTTTCCTATCGGGCATTGCGCTTAATTGGTTTAGAGGTTCCAAACATTTGTGGCGAAATTACCATCAATTCGCGGCCACTTTCAGAGTCAGGTTTGGCGATTCGGATTTTCAATTCGAACTAAGACAGGAGATTCAACCATAGAACCCAAGGTGAAAAGGAATCCGTCTCCGATTACCTGACATGCATGAGGGCCATGTTCGACAAATTAACCCCTAGGTTGTCGGGAGCTGAGGAGGTTAGCTATGCGCACCGGAATCTTTTACCTAGGCTACATTTGGCCATCCATAGGAATGATATTCGTGATTTTGCTGACCTTGAATACCTTGCCAATGTGGCACAAAAAAGTTATCGCGTGGCAAGAAATTATAAACCTCCCCCTGTGCCCGAGCGGTCGTTACTTCCGGACTTAGCATATAAAGATCCCAGAAATAAAAGGTCCGATAAACAACACGATACGCGTCAAGAGAGGCTCACATTTCTGGAGGAGGATACGGAATCCCCTCTTTTAGAAGAACCAATTGATTTTGCTTACTTGTCAATAGACAAGAAAGATTATAATAAAATAAATAATAGAGCGAAGTCCCAGAATATTTCAAGTACCCCTTCTTCCGATCCAAAACCATCCACATCTGCGGCTTTCAACCCACCCACTCCCTCTCCAGACAATACTACCCCTAATAAGGAAAATAATTCCAACCCTAAGTGTTGGAACTGTGATGACTCAGGACATAGATATACCGATTGTAAGGAATCTAGGAGAAGGTTTTGCTATAAATGCGGGAAAAAGAACGTGATTAAAACTGATTGTCCTAATTGTTCGGGAAATTGAGTACTGAGGTGTATTGTAGGGCTAATACACCTCCAGTGGGATTAAATGAGACTTCTTTAAAAATTAAAGCCCCCGATAAAAGAAACAAAAGATTTAAACCTATTGAAATAATAAAATTATTGGAAGTCGAGTACTTAAACAACGAAATGGAATATTCTGATTTTGCGGGTGTTTATATGCCTAAAGATAGTGATATATCTCTTTTGAATTTTAAAGGTAGGACTTTCATCACGGAAAATAAAATCGAAGTGGCTTTCAGTATCCCAGATATCCGAATTAAAACCAGAAATCCAAAATTACCTTCAATTCTTCCGAATAATCCTTTTTTAACGGACTTTAGGGATGAAGATCAGTTAATTACCGCTACTTTAGATTTGAAAACTAGGAAAGTTAATATTCCTTCTAAAGAACCCTTACTACCTGACAATTCTGTTTTTTCGATCCCTGTCTCGAATACTGTAACCTTGAATCCCAACCCTCCCCTACCTACCCCATTTGCGGAACATATTTTCCTTAATCTAGAGCAGATTAACCCTAACATTGATTTACCAGAAACTTTCTATGAAATTCTTGAAGTGGAACCTGATTCCAATACCTCTATCCCTGTATTTAACCTCTCTGAACTTCCTTATTGCCCCTCCACAATTTTGGGCCCTCAACCTTTAATGTTCTTAACTTTTGAAGTCCTAGGAAAACCGATTAAAGCTCTATTTGATTGTGGTGCCTCTCGCTCATTTTTAGGATTGAACGGCTATAGGTTGGTCAAGGACTTAGATTTAAAAACGGTTAATAGGAAAGGTCGAGTCCTGGTAGCGAATAGTCAAGTAGAATTGGTTTCTCGTGAAATCCTAGCCCCTGTTGAACTTCATGATCGGGTAAAAATGGTTGCTTTCCGAGTTCTCAACTCATTGCCAGTTGATTTTGCAATAGGCTTGGATTTTATGAAAATATTTAAAATCAACGTGGACTTTGATGATAGGACATGGACTTTTAAGGGCAACCCCAGTCAGGTTTATTCTTTTGAACAGGACAAGGAACTTCCTGAAAGTTGCAATGGACTTAGAGAGCTTACACTGACAGAGGGCAACTTGCTTGAGAGATTTTTGACACGCGAGCTACCCGAACCTACCGGGCGACCTGGTTTAACTAATCTGACGGAACACATTATTGATGTGAACAACCACCCGCCCATTAAACAGCGATATTATTTAGTATCCCCAAAAGTCATGCAAGAGATCGTTACTGAGGTTGATAAAATGTTAGAGCATGACATTGTCGAGCTCTCAAATAGTGGTTGGTCCTCGCCCATAGTGATGGCACGAAAACCCGATGGCGGTTACCGATTCTGTCTGGACTTCCGGAAATTGAATCTAGTTACAGTCAAAGACGCGTACCCCCTCCCTCAAATGAACGGAATTTTGGATAAACTGCGCAGCGCCAGGTACATTTCCAAAGTAGACTTGCTAAAGGGATTTCATCAAATCCCTCTAGAGAAAAATAGTCGCGAAAAGACAGCATTCACCGTTCCGGGGCGTGGTTTATTCCAATTTAAACGTATGCCGTTCGGTCTTACGAATGCCCCCGCAACTTTCCAGCGTCTTTTGGATAAAATAATAGGTCCTGAAATGGAACCTCACGCATTTGCATACTTAGATGACATTATCATCGTCACTAAAACATTCGAAGAACATCTAGAATGGCTCTCTAAGGTTCTCCACAAAATAAAAGCAGCCGGTTTAGAAATAAATAGAGATAAGTGCGAGTTCTGTTGTTCTCAGGTGCACTATCTTGGTTTTCTCGTTAACGAAAATGGTTTGCAGACGGATCCCGATAAGATCGAGCCAATCTTAAGATACCCTACTCCCCGCAACATTAAAGATCTTCGTAGATTCCTAGGACTCTCAAGTTGGTATCGCAAGTTCATCCCAAATTATGCAACTTTAGCTAGTCCCCTGACGTCACTATTAAAAAAGAAACAGCGTTGGATTTGGGATGAAGAACAGCAATCCGCTTTTGAGGGAATTAAACGTTGCTTATCAGAAGCGCCCGTGTTAGCTTGCCCTAATTTTGAGATCCCTTTTGTATTACAAACGGACGCAAGCAACACTGGGTTAGGAGCTGTTCTAACTCAGAATATCAATAATGAGGAACATGTCATATTTTTTGCCAGTCGAACTTTAACGGATGCCGAAAGTAAATACTCAACTACCGAGAAAGAATGTCTCGCGATAGTTTGGTCCGTTCAGAAATTCAGACCGTATTTAGAGGGCTACAAGTTTACTGTGATCACAGACCATAGTAGTCTTCGTTGGCTTCACAGTTTGAAAAATCCGACCGGACGATTGGCAAGATGGTCACTCTCTCTCTTGGAATATGACTTTGATATTGTACATAGAAAAGGTTCTTCCCATTACGTCCCTGATGCCCTATCCCGAATGTATGAATCCCTAACCCCTGAAGAAATTTTATCCATTAAAGAATCTACCCCTTCTTGGTACGATAGACGATTCCTTGCGGTATCCGATTTCCCTGAAAGATTTCCTACGTGGAAAATCTCCGACAATAAATTATATCATTACCGGCCTAACCCTTTGATAACTGACTTCGTAGATGACCTAGCAGACTGGAAGTTAGTACCGGCGGACGATGAAAAAGAATCCGTTTTAATGGGAGCCCACGATGACCCTCAATCTGGCCATCTAGGCACCCAAAAAACATATATGCGCATTTCCGGGAAGTACTATTGGCCTGGCTATTATAAAGACGTAAACAAATACGTGAATCGTTGCACCACTTGTCAGACGTGTAAAGTGGAACAACAAGTACCCGCTGGTCAAATGGGACATCGTGTGGTAGAAGTGCCCTGGATAGTGGTAGCCGCTGATATTATGGGTCCCCTTCCACGAAGCAAATCAGGATTCCAGTACATCTTGGTAATCCAGGATTTATTCACGAAGTGGATAGAAGTTATACCCTTGCGCGCAGCCACTGGTTAGAAAATAGAGGCCACATTTCGTGAGTGTATAATTAATCGCTGGGGGACACCACAGGTACTTCTTACGGATAACGGAACCGAATTCGTTAACCACACCCTCCGTCAATTAACAGAGGAATTTAAAATTTACCACACCACCACGCCCCCGTATCACCCCCAAGCGAACCCAGTGGAACGAGTCAATAGGATTCAAAAACTATGATTGTTTCCTTCATAGATAAGGATCATAAGATGTGGGATCAATACCTTCCTGAGTTTCGATTCGCATATAATTCAGCTTATCATTCTTCCATCAAATCTTCCCCCGCTTTTCTAAATCTTGGTAGAGATCCTCAGCCCACAAATTCCCTTACAAGGCGAGTCAATACAAAAACAGAAATTGAGTCCCGAAACCCTGAATCTTGGAAAGTCAGAATGGACAAGATCCAATCTATGCGCGATTGGGTAATCAAAAATTTGGATGACGCGTTTGCAAAACAGTCCAAATATTATAATCTTAGGCGTAGAGAATTAAGGTTTCATAGAGGAGATTTAGTATTGTCTCGCTGTCGAGTCCCTTCTTCAAAGATTAAGAATGTTTCCGCAAAACTATGTCCCCGATACCTCGGCCCCTGTAGGGTATCGAAAGTGCTATCCCCCACTGTCTATGAACTTTGTGACTTGTCTCACAAGTTCATGGGCAAGTCCCATATTCAAGACCTCAAGCCTTTTGTACCCTGTAACGATAGTTCGGTAACTCCCCTTTAGATATCGATCCAATGACTGACCCTAACGATATGGAAGCCTGCCCCGGCTGGGAATACCTTCAGCCGTATTCCGAGCTGCTGAATCAGCTCCGCGACGATTTCCCCGGGTTTTTCCGGCTCTACTGGAGGCTCAAGAGGCTCAAAGGGGAGCGATGACGGTCCGTTCCACCGCTACCCTCCGTGAGATGCAGACGGAAGAAGAAACCCTGGAGGACTTTTGTAGGAGGTATGACCTCGTCCCTCGAAGAGCCAGGCAACAAGGAAATTGTGGAGCCCATCGAGCAGTACAGACTGACTGTCCCGCACCAACACGGGATTCATCGACCCAAACCACCTCCAGATCCCTACGCTCTAGGTCCCCCATCAAAACTGCTTCCCGTAGGTCCTCCTTTTCGGTCTTCCCAGATCCTCACCCTATCCTTAAAGAGAATTTCGTCACCAAACCCCGAACCCCACCAAAACAAATACCCTCCCTTCTGGATTTAAATGTTTCCAAACCCAAAAATGTCAACCACCGCACCCTGGAATTCCTCAACACCACCGCACGGTTTGGATGTTGGAACTGCGGAGATCCAGAGCATCGCTACCCGCGGTGCCCACAACCACTATCTGTTTTTTGTTTCCGGTGTGGAGAACCCGGTTTCTTTTCCGGCAACTGTCCCTACTGCTCCCATCCTTCCCGCAGCCCTCCGGGCCCAACCCTTTAGTATTGGCGACCTCCCTTTTTCCCCTTAACGCCTCTACGTTCTCTCTTTCTAAATTTGAACAAAAATGAACAAATAAATAAAATATTAAAAACCACACTCCTGCAATTATTTAATTTATACTCATTCCCATACCACTTAATTCTAAATCTTATTTCAGCTTTTCTATTTATCTTCAAGCTCTAGTTTTGTTTCTCTTATTTTTTTTTGTCTGATTTCCACTACTCTCGCCTATTTTATTTTCGTATCATTTTGCTAAGGAGTCCCGAGTTTATAGCTTAATTTGAAGATACCTCAGTCTAATTTTTTATTTTCTTGGCTAATCATATGGGATTATGCTCCCCACCTTTTCATTTTTGTTGTTGTTTTTTGTTGTTGTTTACCGTGCCTCCCGTCATGGTTTGAGACCGGTTCGGTCCTCTCTAAAGAGGGGAGAGTTGTGATGTTGCGGATTTCCCGAACATCACAAAACTTAACTTAACCATAAATTTATGAAAATACGCTTGGTTTGCACCAAGAGTAAATTCGGCACTCCTTATTGTTATTTTTTTTTTTTAATATTTATTTAGCTATGTTTCCTTTTTGCTTTCTTTTTCTGTTTTTCGTTTTTAATATCTTTATGAGAGCCTTCGAATTTTGCGGTCTCGAGTGGTGAATCTTCAAGCTCTCCAACACCTTACATTGCGTCATCGACTAGGATCTGTCGTTACCTCCAACCTGGCGAGGCTTCTTCTGTCTTGTGACCTTCAGCTCATTCTTCTTCTGGCTTTCCCTCCTGGATTTAAGTATCTTCTCTCTTTTTGGCCGTCTGAGATCCACGACATGTCTCTGGTGAGGATGAACCAAGGCGATTACCAGCTTGATCATAGACAAACTAGGTAATTTCGCCACCTTACGTATTTTATTGTTTATTCCTGTCTGTTGATGCCGTCTCTCTTATATCTTGTTTTGGGAGTCATGGAGTCCAAAATTACACCTGCCGTTCGAAGCAAGGATTTCCGTTCTCCAATTCTCGCACAGGGGTGTATTTGGCCACCCTCGTTGGTTTCGACTTTCCAAGGATATTACCGCTTTCCGAGAACAAGGAAAGATTCTTGGTCGATGGCTTGGTTCAACGAGGTAAAGGAAGATGCAACGAAGAGAAGGAAAAGCGACAGGGCAGACCTATGGAAAGCGAGCTTGCTTGATGATCTTTCTCTTGACCGTAATAATTAAAATTAGTCCTCTGCGCAGGACACTTATTACTTCTCCCATCAATGACTGTTCATCGTGATAGCATAGCGTAGATTCGGGTACATCATTCTAGTTTGTGAACTCGAGGTGTGAACCACGTGCTCGTCGACGACCCATTATTAGGCTGTTGTGATAAGGTAGGATCTTGATCCTTTTTTATGGTTTAGCCAAGGTATTAATTTCTATGCTAATCTTTATCTTTATCTTTTTTTTTCTTATTATTTAACTCCTTGGCAAAATCATACCATTTTTGTAACAATTTTGTTTTATATTTTTTTATAATGTGCCTATAATATATTTTTGACGGAGTGCCGATGTCTGAAATCATGTGCCGCTATCTTTTATTTGAGCTTTCTTAATCATGTTGGAGGTGGAAGTTTCCCCTCATAAATGTATAGGTAGAGATCACTCCCCTTTCCCCTTCGATTATTGAGACCCTAATTCAGTTTTTACCGTAAAATGTTCTATACTCTTGTATGATGTTGCCAGTTCTTAGAATTTTCCACTCAAAATGTATAAGTAGAGATCACTCCCCTTTCCCCTTCGATTATTGAGACCCTAATTCAGTTTTGACCTTGAAAAGTTTCATATTATTACAAGTTCTTGGAAGTTTCCCCTCATAAATGTTTAAGTAGGGATTCTTCCCTTCCCCTCTGACTATTGAAACCATGATTTAGTTTTATTTCGAAATGTTTTACATTGTTTTATTTTTTTTTACAAGTTATAAGTAGTTTCCCCTAATTCTTTGTAATAATCCTATAACTGAGTCCCTAGAATATAATAAATCAGCTTTAATTTTATTTGGAAATTGAGTTTTGCCAATTCATTAAAACCCTACCCCTCTACCAGTATCTATCCTTATTTAGAGGCTGAGCTAACCATTTCGTTTGCGTTCTAGTCACTGCCCTAGTGTTTTCTCTCGTTTTGCTTTACTTTACTTTTTTTTTTTTTTTTTTCTTTCGTCGCTCTTTTTTTCTCCATATCGATTGTCGTTCGTGTCGCTCATTTGGGAATTTTGCAGATTAGGAATTGTGGGATTTGAAAATGAGAGTTCCATATTCTTGACCTGTGAAAGATAATTTTTTAGTTATTTCGTTGCTAAGTTCAAACTTTTAACTACATTGCTGTTTGAAGCGCATTTTCGAAATACCGCGAATCTATTTTGTTTGGTCTGTCCCAAGAAAGGACTGGCGCCCAACTTAAAGCTAATTTTCAAGTTTTCTCTAACTAGGACAGGTTGTGTGCGGCTAATAAGGACCCTAAATTCCATCAAAAAAAAAGCAGCGTCACACCTGACTGTAAGGTTGGGTTTTCCAAATGATAGCTGGAGCACGACTGAAAGAGCTTGCAGATGCACAACCTGGAAATAATTTTCTCGGATCGTATAAAGACATTTTAGGCACCATGGTATGCGAGAACCCAAAACCTGATTGCTTTTTAAATTATTGCAAAAATTGCCCTGGTATAATAATAGTAACAGAAAAGTTACATGAATCATTTGACAAAAATTGCATTGATAATGTCACGTACAAACGATGGACAAACACAGATCACTCAATGTTAGAAACTATTGTAAACTCCGGCGACGAATACGTTCATGTAATTACAAAAGATTTACCTGATCTGTTGAAACATGATTTCCTAGCGAAGGTTCAAAGTAAATATATTGATGATACTAAACAATCCCTTCAAGCAGGAGTGTTTTTGGTTTTATGCGATTTTGGTGAAAATTTTACTAATGTAATTCAGGACGCTATCCAAAATCACTACTGGTGTCAGACACAAGTAACGATCCACCCCTTTGTTGTTTACCATAAAGAAAATGGGGAAGTAGTGCACGACAGTTTCGGGATTATTTCGGATTGCCTTCACCACGATGCAACTGCCGTTAATTTGTTTTCAAAGAAAGTAATCACAGAACTAAAAAGTCGATATCACGTAGAAAAGTTAATACATTTCACCGATGGAGCTGGTTCGCAATATAAGAATAAATTTAATTTTCTTAATCTTGCGCACTTCAAAGAAGACTTCAAAATCAAAGGAGACTGGCATTTTTATGCCACTTCTCATGGAAAAGGGCCTTGTGACGGATTATCTGAAACACTAAAGCGCGAAGCTACAGCAGTGAGTCTGCGAAGACCACTAGATAATCAGATTACGACGGCATCCTTGTTGTACGATTGGGCCATCAGCGCTATGCCAAAAGTGAAATTCATTTTTCGTGCCACAAGCGAATATGAAAATCATGCGAAATTCCTTAGCGATCGTTTTCTGAAAGCTCAGACAATTGATGGTACGAGAGGATTTCATTCCTTCATACCGATCAATAGCCATCAAATCCGTTGCAAAATATATTCTGCTGCTCCTGACACAACATCAAAAATATTTCAGATACAAAAATCTGCTCCTAAACGAAAATATTCTAAGCGAGAGAGAAAAATAACTAAGTAAACAGGAATGCTTGAGACTGCAGCGTTTCAACGGTACATTGTGTAATGACAATGTCTGCACTACCCGCCTAGCTGCTGCGTAGCTCAAGAATTCGACTGGAATGTCGTTCTTTAAATATTCATAACTCGCGAACCAGATGAGTGTCCATCAAGTTTTTTTTTTTTGAAATGAAAGATAAAAGAACAAGGAATATTATTCTCAACAAAAAAATCAAAAATAGCGAAATTTGTCAAAAATCAAATCAAAAAATTTTTTTGAGTTTTTTTTTGTAAAAATTTTGAAATTTTTTTTTGTTCCATATTTTATATAAAACAGCATCTTGTTTTACAAAGTGCCTATAAGTTTCATTAAAATCCGAAAAAAATTGTCGGAAATATTACAATTTAAAAAAAAAACCACCTCAAATTTCAAAATGGCGTCACGCCCAGAATTTTCAAATTTTTGAATATCCTTCTGCCAAAAGGCATTACCCATGAAGTACCACAACAACACTGCGTTTCATTAAAATCGATGAGATGGCTGCCAAGATTGATTTTTTTGACGTGGAAAGCGTCAATATATACATGTGTATACACAATCAAACATAACTGCCATTCGTTTGGGTGGAATAAACCATTCCTTGCAATTTATTTAAAATGAAATCAAGTTGATCATGAGGAACCGCCGTGATAATGTCGACGTATCTGAAATAAAACTGAATTGAGAAAGGTAAGGATGAAAGACATTCTGATTCTAAGTTTTCCACGACAATATTGGCTGCTGCCGGAGAGAGTGGTGAGCCCATGGCCAAACACTAGTAAACCTGCTAATCTCAGTCCATTTCGATTCAATACAACTTAAATCTTTAGAAATTGGTATGTAGTTAAACATTGAGACAAGAAATTAAAACGTAATCAGATAGAATTTTTTGAAATTTTATTTTTTGAACAAAGGATACAAAAACAAAAAGGTTACATTTGTTACCTTGAGGCAAAGTCTCTAAGATCTTATACTTGTATTACTCCTAGAGTCATTTCCTATTATCTTAAAGTTCGAAAGTCTAGGAGCAACTAAAAATGATGTCTGATAAAATATATCACCAATTTGGACATCGAGATAAATTTGTCGCTTTATTACGGTTGGTTTTTTAAAAGTAGTATTTTCGAAACCG
The DNA here is from genome assembly GCA_932178445.1 of Andricus quercusramuli. NCBI lineage: Eukaryota > Metazoa > Arthropoda > Insecta > Hymenoptera > Cynipidae > Andricus > Andricus quercusramuli. The sequence goes on from CAKNXH010001797.1 coordinate 230,603, forward strand.
GAAATTCATTTAAATTTCCATGTAGTTTTAGATATTCGTAATATTTTTCGGAAATGCACGTAATTTGACTTCGCGTGTCAATTAAAGCAGACGTTGGTATATCAAGGGAAAAAATAATCAATCTCGGGCACTGTGGTAAGCAGGTACTATTATTATGTCTCTCTCTTCCGGAAGTATCATTGTTTGTATTATTAGCTAGGTCCCCGAAAATGTCATATGAATATTGACGCGTCGTTGGACCTGATGGCAACACGCCAACTCCTAGTTTAAAAAATTATCTTTAGAAGCAAACGAGTTCGCGCTATCTTCTATAGAGAGTGTTGGTGGAGGAATACTAAAATTTGGAAAATTAAAAGGTGCAACGTTCTGTTCTGACGAATGATTTCTGTAAAATGCATTTTTATCCGATATGGTAAGCTGAGCCATATTCACCCGATTATTTCCGTTATTAAAATTCGAACCACAACAACATATTTCTTGCTGAATTTGAGAATTACTGGCCTTGTACCGATCCCGACTGCCATTATAGTATTTTGGTTATTTTGAGAAGAATTAAAATTATTCGGAAATTTTTTTGAATTTCCGTTCTTCTCGGCATGTGTTGCATCGAACTGTGTGAGAGCCTGCAAAACTTTATTCATATCGGCATAATCAATTGCAACTAGAGCTTCGCGCACCCGAATTGGCATTTGCTGGACCACGTTATAATGCACTTCGTAAGATTCCATCTTAGGTGTGAAATATTTCGCTTCTTTCAATTGACTCAGAACATAAGTGTTTAAATTACTCTGGCTCGGATCGAAACGCTTTGATAGCCAATTTGATTTTAGTTTAACTTCTATGGGAATCGAATAGAATTCATGAAGAAACTCAGTTTTAAAATGTTCATAATCAATAATAATAGCTCGGCCTTCAAGGGTACTTTCTACTAAATTGAGCTTGTTTTGATCAGGCACCCGTTTGACTGTGAAATAGCTTTCTAGAGACTCTATAAATTTGTTCGGATTACGTGACTCATCCTCAAACTTGGGACGTTTAACATCAACATGAACTGATTGCAAACCTTCAATTCTATTTCATCATTTTGAGTTTCAGTTACCTGACGCAAACGAATTAATTCTTGACGAATTTGATCTGGGTTCATTCGACCTACATCCTGCTCTTCCACGGACATCTCGTTACTTAGATTACGTCGTACGTTATAATTATTAATTCTGTTCTCTTTACTACGTGCGCGAGATGCTCGAATAAGAACAGGTAACAAAGGACCACCACTAGACCTTAGGTTTATTGGAGTATAGCATTGATTGGACATAAAGAATCAAAGTGAATTTAAATTTACAAATTTTGAAAATTCCAAATTTTGAATAAATTGAAAAATTTTGATCTATAAAAATTGTTTAAAAATTTTAATTCAATGAAAAATTGTAATGGACTACACACTCGTGTCCCTGTTCGGGCGCCAAAAATGTAATAAAAATTGACATTGATATTTTATGAATATTTAAAAAAGATAGATAAATGCGAATGACAAGTATATTATAAAACGAATAAATATTAAAAATGTTGTTCGATAAATTGTCAATAATAATAAATCATCAAAAAAAGCAGAATCGTGTCAAAAGAGACGATCATAAATCTTAAGTCAACATTCACTCCCACATACACATTTACATGATCGCTATATCAAAAAATATATATACCCGACAGACTAATTACATTACTGATCAAAGACAAAATGGTATCGTGAACAAACAAATTAAAAGAAAAACCTGGTCATAAGTTAGATTGGCAGCAGCAGTCAGTAGGTAAAGACAGTACGGATGCGGCTTCCTGATGGTAATTTTGAGTGATGGATCACTCATGTGGCTCGCATTTCAGCGCTCGATTTCAAAAAGGAAATTTGCTTCCAGAAACATCGGCTTCTGCTTATAATGCTTGTACTCTAGAATTATCTGCTTATAGTGGCGGAACAGGCGTTTCAATAAACGTGACAGACGACAGAAAATACGGTACAGATAAACGCCACGCTGAAAATATTATTTTAAATATACAAAATGGAAACATTGTTCGATAAAAAAAAAACACACACACACAGCCACAATTTCTCGAATATTAATAAATTACGTTTTTGGTCGTGGCACAACACTCACACCGTCAAACGTGGCGTTTCAAACAGTTCAAAATTACGTCGGATAAATGTTGCTCTTACATGAGCGTATCAACGAATGATTACCCGTCGACGCCGATTTCCCCACCTTTTCCTTAATTCCCGCGGAAAATAGAGTCACCAGTATTAACGCAATTATCATTGGGTCTATTTCCTACCGGAACATCGAAATCGCTCTGCTTTGCGCGAAACATTCGCTCGTACTTGCGCACCTTGTTTCGATAATTAAGGGATGTTTAAACTATCCTGACAATAAACTCTAATGCACATCCTGCTTAAAAACCGCCTCCTATGTATGTTTTGAAGTGATTATGTAGGCCTGGCTATTAATAAAGAAATCTTTGGTGATTTATCATTTACGAAATATTAATTTCTCTGCTTCTCTAAACAAGGGAAAATCTTTACAAAAATACAAAGACATATCCTTGTCATCTAAACTTTCCCTGCTCACTTTAATATAATCACTATTCTCATACATTAATCAGATAACCTTGCGTGATTTTAGTTATTAAGAAATATCGACATTCCGAATTCAATGTTCAAGGGATAATGGAACAACCCTGGAAGCAAATTCAGACATGAATCCTAGTAAGTAAACGTATCTTGTACTTACTTGAATGTCATTCGCTACCCTGATATTTTAATCAGAACATCCCTTGTGTTTTTGTTGATCTATCAAAGAGGTTTTGAGAAAAAAAACGTTTCCCGAAAATAAGCATTTTTCTATTAAAATACATGTGAAAATTGAAGCTTTGACAAGTGTTGGTCTAAAAACTGTCCATTCTCCTTTCGAATTTTTGTTCTGCGGGTTCGTAAATACAAACAAAAATTAGATTTCGAATTTTTTACAAAAAGCCATTCACTGTAAATTTGTTCAGTAGTCCTTTGTATATGTTATTTACTCTGCCCATTGTGGAACATCATGAAGAATATTTCTTGTGAATTGCATTTGAAGATTCTAAGAATTCGTTGAATTATGGCAATCTGAAGTATAAAAAAGTATTGTTTCTAAAAACACAAGCTACTTGAGTTTACTGTGAAAGCGGCAGAAGCTATAACTTTTTTGTCAAAAAAAAAGATGCAGAATTTAATTTTTCATAAGAATTTAAATTTTCACAAATGCAATTTGTGTTTTAATTTTCGATGAGCCAAAGCCGTTGAACGAGGAAAAATTATAGGCTTTTATGGAATTGGGCCCCTCGATTACAACCACATTTAAAACTCACAATGTACCAACATACGATTGTGTGCTGAAACAAAAATGTAATCCTGTATTTCTTGTTTCAGAAGTTAGATCACAATCCAGGCGTTTGCTTGATGGTGGCCCTAATCCTGGTTTACATCGCTATGGACTAAGAGTGACGATTGTGCACTATTGAAAAAGTCAGCAGACAGACGATTCTTTGTACCATATATAAAACTGTTTTCCGCTAGCAAGACGGGCATAAATAAAAGTGTGTAAATCACAATTCTTCAAACCGATAATAAATTTTGCAAAACGCGCGCGTCAGTCAGATCTGGCACTTCGCGCTCTGTCTTTATGCTTGCTCTTATTTATGCAGAGGCCTTTCAAATTAAAATTTCAAGAATAACTTTTCACATTTACGATTACATTTGTTTACATTTCACAAATTTAAAAAAAAATCTATCGAATTACCATCAATATTGAGATTTCATATCACTTGATATTATTTCATTTAAAATAAGTTTCATTACAACTTTTTTTATGTTAAATTCACTTGTGTACTTTTTCAATTCTAAAACTATGCAATTTACAATGCGTAATTCTAAAATCTTTTCGATCAAAAATTTTGCATTATAAACGTATTATACATTTTCAATTGAAAAATTTTAAAATGCAGTTTCGAAGACTTAAGATTTAATTTCTGTTGTTTCATGCGCTTGAATTTTATGTTATTGTCGCTACATGTTATTTTTTTGAATATGGTTGAATTTCAATAAATTATTGTGGTGCTTTCTCGAGGAGGAGTTCTCTACTGTTTCTGAGCTTGAAAGTAAATTTTTTGCGCGGCTAACATCGTTGAAACCATTGTTTCAGAAGAACAGATTTTTCTTAACAAATGAATACAGCTGGCTGCTTTTTATACCTACTTTCAAAATTGGAAACAGTGGAGTTGTAAATAATTCTTTCTAAAAAAAATAAGCCAATATTGAATAAAATTAAATTTTTTTTAAACTGCTAAAAAGCGATAGTGAGGAAAATAAAACTGCAGAAACTAATAATAAATCTTTTTTTTGTAAGTTTCAAAGTTTTTACGTGCAATGGATTTTTTTCTTTCAAAAGATATGACTGATAGTATCATTTTAGTTTTCTACATCATAGAAAGATTTTTCTTTCGAGACACATGATTGCATTTTTGTTTGAAAGTTGAAACATTTACCAGCCAAAGTTTTAAGTTGATCAACTATTAATATGACTTGATTCAAGATTTCTAACATTCGACTGTATTTCGTCAAATCTCTTCTGTTTCAGGCGAAATCCATTTTCAACTCATTACATTTTAAATATTTTGATATAAAAAAAAAGTTCTAATATTCAGCAATATTTGACTGTTGGTTCAAAATCAGAGAAATTTTAAATCAAATATTGAAAACTTCACAATTTGAAGCGAAATTGGTCGACACAGATATTATATTCTCAAGTGCCCCCGCCCCAACCTTCAAAACTTTCCATATACTTTCCTATTCATTTTCCAATAAGTCTCCTAAAATCTATGACAATCTTGTCAATCTATGACATCAGTTCCGAAGAAATGTGTAACCAAATTGTTTTCGTTGAAATTGACTCTTATCGGATGTAAATATCTCAGAAGGACAACGTTGACGCCATTAGTCTGAGAGATAACGACTATAGTATAGATTGCGTAACCTAATGAAGCAGTTGAATATTTATTAGCTACATTGTTAATCAAATTTTTATTTAATACATTAATCGGTTTGTCTTCTATTTAAAAAAGATGAGGATTGTCTGTAATCTGCTTTTATCCTTGGCCGTTATCCTAAATTCTATTGGTGAATATATTAATATAATATATCTATCATCAGATAAACGTTTATTTTCCAGCCTGCTGGCCATAAAAAATTGATTTGCTTACACATTTATTTTTTTACAGAATTTTCTTAAAACTAACCCTTAAAACTAACATCCATCCATTCCTTATTTCAAATCCGCACGCTCTTATAGCCTTGCCTTCCTCGCTTCGCCTCGCTCGCATGTCCCTACTTTTTCGCATTGCCTCGCTTGCCAACCTCTGTTTTCGCAGCTAATACCTATTACTTATCTACTATTTACAATATTTACATCCTACTTACATCTACTTTCTCTCCTATTTACAATCTTTCCTTCTCTACTCCTCTTCCTCCTTCCTTCTCTTCATCTCCATCTTACCCAACACTCCCTTCACCCATGCTACTGCCCTTTTTTCCCCCTTTTCATGCAACAATGTCTGCATGCTTATCTCACTTCTTTCCACCTCCACGCACTTCTCCAACCAGTGCTCCACTCTTGCATCCCCCTTTCCACACAGTTCACACATCCTCTTCTCCCAAGAGAGCCATAACCTATTGAAACCCTCCATACACCCACTCCTCATCCTCGCTAGAAGCTCCTGACTTCCTTTCTCTCCTTTCTCATATAAATATTGCGCTCTTGCCCTTGGCATAATCCACACATTGTTCCCGTTAAATCTCGACTCTCTTATTCTCTCTTCCCCTTCTGTCTTCTCTCTCCATGCCGTTTTGCTTAACGAAGTCATAAACCTTCCTTCCTTCCTCGTGCATCCTTCTCACTTCATAAATCGGCAGTCCATTCATTCTAAAGTACCTTTCCCTCTTAGCCTCCATCTTACCACCCCCTCCCCTTTTCTCCTTCTCCCACCAACACTCCCTAACCAGCCTACTTCCCCCCTCTTCCAAAAATTTCTCCTCATATTTACACGCCCGGCTCCCTGCTAGAATTCCTACACTCGTTCTCCCCGTCTCCCTCCTGACAATATAATTAGGCGTGTTCCTTGCCAACCCCAGGGTCCACTTTACATAACTCTCCTGCGTTCTATTTACCTCTTCACATTCCTTCCACCCCCACACCTCTACCCCATACAATAGCACACTCATCACCAGTGAATCAAACAATTTCATTCTCCTTCCAAAATCATCTGCGAATAACTTCTTTCCCAACCCCTACACCTGCCTCATCACCACATTTGCCCTCCTCACTCTCTCTTTTATGTGACCATCTACTCCCCCATTCCTTCGAAATACGAAGCCCAGGTACACAAACTCTTTCACCTTCTGCACCTCCTTTCTCTTCCACTTCCACTCCCTTGCCTTATCCCTTCCCCCTCCTTTTCTGAACATCATAACCTTGGACTTTTCCACATTCAGCTCTAACCCCTTTTTATCCAGGTATCTTCTCAACCTCTTCATCATCTCCTTTAAGGCCTCCTCGCTGCTTGCCAGCAACAATATGTCATCTGCATACGGTAGTGACCAAATTCTAACCCCTCCTATCCTGACTCCTCCTACTACCCGGGTATATCTATTATTTAGGTATTTACAAGAGAATATTTTCGCACAGCGTGAAATTGTCTTTTTTTCTGACTTCAATTCGCTCCCGATAACAAACTATTTAGAGCTTTTTTTTAAATTTTAAGGAATTCTGTGTGACACTATACTATATAGCTGGTAGTGTACTTGTAGTTTGTTTGACGGTATATTTCGCAAATATTACAAAAAACAGAATAATAACTTTAATCGAGAATGAAACTGCGTCAACCTTTATGAAATTGATAAAATAGGAAAAATACTCATCAATTATCCTTGATTATACACCTGACAAAATTCGCGTTGAAAAAATGACATTTGACGTCCTATTCTTTGAAATAAATAAAGACAAGGAGTACGAGATACGCGAGCCCTTTCTTGGGTTTCATCAAGTCACTGATAAAAAGGTGGAGGAGTTGTGCGTGTTGTAATAATTAAATTAGAAGAATATGGCTCAAGCGTTTAGGATTTTTGGGGTCAAAGCTACGATAACGGTAAAAACATGAAAGGTGAACATAAAGTTATTCAGAAGAGAATTCGTTATTACGTTTCATGTTGTATAAAATCTCATCAAACATGAACGTTGGAATTCTGAAGTTACAGCAGACGAATTTCGATGTAACAAAATGTAACGCAATAATAAAGGTGCAAGTCATTATTTGCCGGCAGGCTAGCCACTATACGTAAATTGTTTGATAAAATTCGCAGAAAATATTCAGTATGATGTACTACGACTGTTAGGAGTGAATAAAATATGAATATGTTTGTTCAAGCAAATGTTGTAAGTTGTTCCCTGAAACATTGCATGAATCATGCAGTCGTATCTTCAAGCTCATGGGGAGTTGAACGAATTTTGAGCAACAAAAAACTTTCAGCAGGAAAGTTGTTGAAAAGCTAGTTCACTTTTTCAGTGTGAATATGCTTTCTACGAAAATTATTATATAAAATGAATCAACATTAGAGAATAAGAATGTTAATTTCAATTGCGCGACTCGTTTATTCGCACGTATGTATCATCTCGACTTCCCCTGTTGCTTTGAATTTTGTTCCCTTTTCCATTTCGTTCTCTTCCGTTATTTGTTCAGCGTCTTCCATTTCAATTTCCTGCCTATCAACACAACAAGGAAACGTTGTAGACTTTCTACGTAATGTGGACCAAATGTTCTTCACACTAGAAGAGGGTTGCCAGATGAATATTTTTGGGGCTGGAAATCAATGACAACAGCCAACCTTAGAAATTCAAATATCTCCAGGAAATAGATTTTACTCTTCTCTCCTTCAATGACTAACTGCAGATGAACTTCAAATGCGACCGTTTTGAAGAGCTATATTATTATTATACCATTAAGCCATTTCCCTTTCGGGGTAGGCGTGACTTGCTCGGTTTGAAAATAGTGAATAGGTATAGAGGTATAAATTAGGTCGGCATATGGGTACAAGGTAGATAGGTATATAGGTGTTAGTTATAGATGCTTTAGATTGATCTGGAATTCTCGTGTTATTTATTTAAATGACACGTTCATTCCGCAACACTGCCATTCACTCTATTGTCACTCTGTTTACAAACTATTTGTCGCCACACTTTTCTGTCCTGGCATACTACTCTAGCTTCCTTCACGTTCATGCATTTTTTCATGCAAGCTCTTGTGTTTCTATGGCTTCTTGTATCTCTTCGAATTAATGTCTCATTCGCAGATTGTAACCATTCTTTCGGCGGTCTACCTGTGGGAATTCTGCCATTCACTTTACCTTCATACGCTTGCTTCGTCAGTCGATCATCTTTCATTCTTTCAAGATGTCCGAACCACCTCAGCTGATTTCTTTTCCACATGTCAATAAGTGTCTCTCCTGTACCATATTCTTTGAGGATTATCTCGTTTCGGACTTTGTCAATCAGTGTTTTTCCGCAGATTAAGCGCAGCGGTTTCATGCCGATCGCGTTGATTTTACTCCTCTCCTTTTCTTGACACGTCTATGTCTCGCTACCGTATAGTACAGTCGGTTTGAATATAGAATTATGTATGGTCATTTTAGCTTTTTTGATATGTTTTTATTTGTAAGGATGGAACCTGCTCTACGGATAACCTGCTTACCCTTATTTATGCGCTTATCTAAATCCCCATCTGTTTTTCCGTCGTTAGTGAATAGGCTTTCCAGATATACGTCTTTGTCAACTTGTTCTAATCTCTGATCATTTAGGACAATGTTGCACATTGTTTTCTCACTTCTTCGTCGAAGAAGGCAGTTTTTAGACACTTAACCATTAATATGATAAATAGCCACGAGGACATAACGCATCCTTGTTTCACGCCTTGCATAATATCGAATAAGTCACTTAGTTTCCCATTTACCCTTACACAAGCTTAATTACCTGTGTATATTGTGTTTATTGCTGTTGGAGCCCTCCATTGACTCCGTACTCCTTAAGAATTTCCACAGGTTCACTTCTATTTACCTTGTCAAATGCTTTTTCCAGCTCAACAAATTCACAGCAAACTTTCTTCCCTACTTTCAAGCTTTTTTCTATCATCAATCTTAGGCTAAATATCTGATCTGTACATGGTCTTCCCGGCATAAATCAACTCTGGACTTCCCATATCTTCTCTTCTGTAATTTCCAATACCCTACGAATAAGTATTTTTGAGTATATTCTACTTACGGTACTTAGTAGGCTGATACCTCTGTAATTACTGCAGTTTACTTACAATTTACAACTCGTGATGAACCACCATTCAATTATATGGATGCTTAAAACGACAACTAATCTTATATTTCTTGTTTCAGAATTAAGTTCACAGTCTGAACGTTTGCGTGATGTTGGCTCTAATCCTGGTGTTCATCGCTGTGGACCTTCTTCTTCTTCTCATGGCAGACATTGTCCAGAGACGACTCTTACTCTTGCCAAACCTGATTATTCTGTCGGGTCTCCACCACCTGCCGAACCACCTCTTCGTGACAGGTCCAGGTCTCCTAGTCTCAGGCAAACTTTTCGAAACGTACTTGGATATAGATTTGAAGATCTTGCATTTATTCGACTTATTCCCCACAATAATGCGAATCGGATATTCGAACTCCGAACATACGTTTTTCCCCCTGATAAACCAATTCGATTGAGAAAGAGAACTCATTTCCTCAATCCCATGCCAACTGGAGAACAAATTGTATTATCAACGGCCGAGGGCGACGTCTGTGCAATATTGGAAAAATCAACAAGACACAGAAATTTTCGTGCAATATTTACATTTGTTTCAGGGCTGGGAAAACGGGCAAAAATAAATATGTACAGCGGTGCGGTTGAAGAATTGACCCCAGAAGATATCGCGGAATGTCCAGTATCCTGCCAAGATCAAATAAGAAAGGACTATACAGTATTACGTATGTACATCACAATTATGCACACCGATAATTAATCATGAAAAACGCGCGGGTCAGGCAAATCTGGCGCTTTGCGCTCGGGAAGATTTAAGATATAATTTTTATTCTTTTAGCAATTGAATATTATTGTTTTGTCGCTCCATAATAATTTTTTTAAACTTTAAAAAATGTTGACATTTAATGTAGCCTATTTAAGAAATTAGTTTCGATTCATAAATGGCTGTCAATTCTGTAAAAAAACAAATTCAGTACAAATTGGTTTATAGGAAGACACTTACATGCCTATCCAGAGTTCTTAATTTTTTAATTTTTTCCGTACACAACTTGTAACAAGCAACAAATTTTTTTAGGATTTGTGTGTCAAATTAGCATAATAACCTCTGAATGTTCTCTGCTATGTGTTTCCTTGACTGTCTAATTGAAAACAACAGATTTCTAATGCAATAGGGGAACACACCTCACGCGAATCCCAGTACCAGACTTTGACCAAAGGTGTGAGGGTACTGCAAGTAATTTTGGTTCCTGAAAAAATTTATTTCTGAACGATTTGAAAGACTACTGGTCGAAGGGAAAATTTTGATTGTAAATGATTTTTCAATATTGGATATCATTTAAAAAATATTTTTGACACCTACAAAAAAAAACTGTGAAAATTTTTAATTACTAAGGGCTTACGTTTCCTTAAATTAGTTTTAAGTTTTAAAGACATAAAAATTTGCAATATGTAATCCTGTATTTCTTGTTTCAGTATTAAGTTCACAGTCCAGGTCTGCTACTCTCAGGGACACTTTCTCAAAAGTATTTGGATATAGATTTGAAGATCTTGCATTTATTCGACTTATTCCGCACAGCAATCCGAACAGAATATTCGAACTTCGAAGATATGTTTTTTCTTCCGATAGCCCAATTGGGCTGAGAACAAGAACTCGTGTCCTCAATCCTATGCCAACCGAAGAACAAATTGTATTATCAAAGTCAAACGGCGACGTTTGTGCAATTTTGGAAAAATCATCAGCCAGACACACGGTTCTTCGAGCAATATTTTCACCTCTTTTTGGGCTGACAACACGGGCGAAAATAAACATGAATAGCGGTGCAGTTGAAGAATTGACCACAGAAGAAATCGCGGAATGTCCAATATCCTCCAAAGATCTAGTCACAAAGAATTATAGAGTAACATGTGTGAACCACAATTTTTCACGCAGTTAATAAATTTCAATTTTTCGAACTTAGAATTGCTTAAATTGAAATAATTTGCAAAATTCACAAACTTATTGATTTATTCTTTATTCTAGAGTACCGAATATGATAACGTAGTATATTTTTAACGAGGAATATTTGAATTGTTCAATTTATTAATGACTATAAGTTTTAATTTTGTAGTTTAACGGCCGGGAAAAACACTTGATTTTTTCCCTGATTAATACGGCCATCTGGCTTTTATTGAAGCTCCTTTGGCTTTCATGAATACATTCTCATCACT
>CAKNXH010001797.1:244178-285087 GCA_932178445.1 Andricus quercusramuli
TCTTATAGATTTTTTTTTTAAATAGAAGAAATTATCACAAAATTAATTAATTAGCTGTATGAAACATTGTTATTAGACCAGGTCAATGGTACGATTTTGACACCTTTGTCCATCAATAGATAACCGTTTCTGGTATTGCTCCTGGGCAAGTTAGAATACTTAGTTCTTGATAATTATAATTATCATCAGTATACTCACAACTAAAATTAATTGATGAAGTAAATAAAAGTTGAAACTATGATTAGTTTACAAAAAACGCAAAAGCTTAAATTATTGACATTTTGTTCACTCTGATATTTCGTAAGATTGGTGCGATTAGTACGTGATGTTTAATCTTCATACAATTTAACCTGACTTGCGATGACAGAGAAGTGCAGCTTTTTTACATACCTTAAGCCAAAACATTATATCTTTTCCGAAAGGCTGCTTGAAACACAATTAAAATTTATGAGATTCTTAATAAATAATAATTCACACTATTTCCTTAGTTTATTATTTGAAATAATTTGAATTAAAAACTTCACACATAAAAACAAACAAACACAACCTTTAATTTGAATCATCTGCAAGACAGTCGAAGAGCTACCAATTTATTTTTTCTCCATTTCCGTCCTAAATTTTTTTTGGAGATTAAAAGGTAGTGATCAGTATTGCATTCGGAACCCCTCATGGCTCTTGTATCTTTAACTAGTTCTCTTAGTCTTTCATCCGCTATAACAAAGTCAATCATATTGTGGCTATTTCCTTCACACTATAATTATAATTATAATTAGATAGATAGATAGATAGATAATTTTATATCGAACCCAAGTATTCGTAATAAATAGGCCCTTTTCTAAGCATAAGCTAAATAATTTTTCCCCTTTGTAATTTTTTCTTATTGGATCCCCAAATTTACCTAGCACCCTTTCTGTATCTGTATCCTGACGTTGGACGCCGACCCATCCGTTCATATCTCCTAACAAAATTATTCTTTCACTTGATCGCAAGTACTTATTGTATCATTTAAAGTGTCCCAGAAGGCGTCTCTGACTTCTGTCGGGTCACTATCAACTGGGGCGTAGCAGGCTATGATAAATAATCTTCTGATTCCTACCTTCATTCGAACCCACAGCAATTTCGGCGATACATATCAGTGATCTTTGAGATGCTGTTTTGCTTTTTCATTCATAATTAAACCGACTCCTTGGCAAGCATGTGATTCACTATCTACTTCTGACCATATTTTTTCGTAGTTCTCTTATCTTAAGATCACTCACTGCTCTAGCATTCCAAACACCCAGTCTCCATTCATCGCCTGAAACTCGACTTTTACGTTTACCGTGTGTATGCTTTTCGTCAATCAAAGTTTTAGTCCATTCCGAGGCTACTTCATTGTTTGTATTATTTATGTTTAGATTGTACACCCAACTACCACCTGTATGCGCGAAATTTGTTTTGCCAGTCAAAATCATGTCCGAATCAAGCAGTGATTTTTCGTATGGTGGAGAGTCAAGTTGTAACGTCAGTCCCACCAAAACTTCTGTTACTTGGGAGGGGGGTGAGGACATGAGAAAGGAGACCGAGAGTCTCAATAGGTTCGTGATTTATGCTGAGAAGGTTACCAGCCTTCAGCAGCGTTGTATTATATAGGAGTTCATATGTTCCCATCTGCCGATTGCCGGCCTACCTCTAAACGAGGAGCCAATAACTCTTTTTTTTCTTCTTTTTTTTTTAACTATACGCAGTTATAATTCTTGTATGAAATCGTTAGTATATAGACACAGCTTAAAGCAAAAATGATAAAATTTTAGAATTTTATATTTGGATTCTTTCGCAGTTTGAGGAAACGCGTCTTACTCCTTCAAACACTGATCCGGGTCCAATTTTTTTTCCTTTAAAAGGACAAAGGCAACCCATGTGTTAAAATTTCGTTTTAAATTTCGTCGAATTTCGAATCTGAGCGTTAGAAAATATCGAGTGCTAGCTATGATAAATAAGTGTTGTACTTTATTTTGCAATATCTGAATAAGCAAATCCAGGCCGAAATGAATAAATAAATAATATGTACATTTGATATATAAGTGTTGAGCATAATGTAGAAAATTTCAGATTTTGGGCAAAATCGAGTGCTAAGCACGAGATATGTGATGAGAATGTGTTCGATAAAGCCGGAGGAGCTTTAACAAAAGATAATTCACAATCACCAAGTTACAGTTGTCAATGCCGCGGGCGATGGGAATGTACTAACGCAGCGAGGAGATTTTTTATTTTACTTTTTAATCGTGCCTCTGTTTTAAAGATTTAGAAATGCAATAAAATATGTCTTGAATTAGTATTATAACTATACGTAAGTAATTTTCAATTTGTTGAATCAGGAAAAAAATTGTTAATTAGATTATATAGGAATTTATGAACAAAAGTATTTTTTCCGTAATGTCTTATGATTAGTTGATAAAATTCATTGTTTTTCATAAAATATGAGAATAATTAATGTATGCGTATGATTATAAGAAACTATCTCGTCTCTTTTAATTATATACACCATTTTTTGAATACAAATAGACAGCTTGAAAATGCCTGAAAATGCTCTGGCTTAATTTTTTTGGTAGAATAAACTGAAAATATTTTTCCAGTGACTTCGTGCTGATGATGCAATTATGAATTTCCGCGTCAGCGCATTGAGTTGATATTTTCTTAAATAGAAGCAGTGAAATTGCCACATGTTGAGTCAATATTTTGTATTATCACTGGCGAACCAGTGATTTTCCCACTTTACTGGATGAACCAGTAAGTGATTCAACTGAAGTAGCGCTACTGATTCTACCAGTGACGCCAAACGATAGATTGACCCAGTGATATGTCGCTCCACGCGGTCAAGACATGAACCTCCAGTCGTCTTGTACGCCCGCGTCGCCGGTCAGGTCTTGGCATATCTCGACTGAAATCGAACCTTATTGTGTACTAGTATTTGTGTTATAAATATTTGGCGCCTGACTGCAATAAGCAGGGGATATAATATATCTGGCTGGAAAGTGGGAAGGCCCCCGGCCATTTTGATTTGCGTTTGAGCGACGCGACACGTTGAGACAACGACAGGTCTTCCCACAATAAGGCACAACATATTATATCCCATTATATTGAAACGAGGCCTTCCCTTCTTGTTCTGAAAGTAAACTGCGGTTTTAAAAAGATAATTTTACAACTGTTACCACAATAGTGATGACTGATAAGCGTCATACCTAAACAGCTGACAGACGACAAGGCGTACGACCAGATGACTACTGGTACTGAGAAAGCAGTGAACCTCACTAACTGAACCAGTGCCGGTACTTCACTGAATAAACTAGTGAATTCTCACCAATTGTCAGTGAAACACTTCTGGCTGTTTCAATCAGTTAGATTTCACTAGTTCATTGATCATTTTAAGAGAGTACACACCTACCTGCGCATGAAGAAGCCGCAAGTCATAAATAAAATCTTCGGAATTTGTTAATCAGAAGATGTTTGGAAAACGGGCAAAAATAAACATTTACAGCGGTGCGGTTGAAGAATTGACCCCAGAAGAAATCGCGGAATGCCCAGTATCCTCCCAAGGTCTAGTAAAAAAGAACTATACAGTATTACGTATGTCTAGTTCACTTGTCTTTTTTTCCAATTATGAAGCCATTCAGTTTGCAATGCGTAATTCTAAAATCTTTAAGAAAAGAAATTTTTAATCCTAACGCGGATCCCAGTTACAGACTTTCACGGCAGGTGGGAGGGTAGTGTAAGGAATTTCGGTTCATGAAAAAACTTATTTCTGAAGGATTCAAAACATTATTGATGAAAGAGAACATTTTGATTGTGCGTGATTTTTTGATATTGGATATCATTTAGAAAATATTTTCGATACCTACAAAAAGATATCTGGGAAAATTTTGACTTAGTTGGGGTTTACTTTTCTTTATATTACTTTTAAGTTTTGAAGACATCAAAATATGTTGAAAAGGAAACTGCAAGACTTTGGGAAACTTTCTTTAATTTAACAACAAAAATTTTCTTAAATAGTTATCTTGCCAAGAATCAGGTCTCTGATGAAACAAAGTTTTCTCATATCTTAAGAATTAGAATTACATTATCGGCCATGTCTAATGAAAAAAAAAACATTATTTTCTCTTAAAAAAGTTTAAAACTTACGAAGAATGAATATTTAAATAATGGGTTTTCAAATTAAATTTTTTCTTACTGTCCCTTCTCACCAATTTTTAAAAAATTATTAAATTTTATTCAATCATAGATCATTTTCTTAGGAAAAACATTCCCTACAACTCTACTGTTTCTGTTTTCTTTAAATAAGTAAATA
Organism: Andricus quercusramuli; assembly: GCA_932178445.1. Lineage (NCBI taxonomy): Eukaryota > Metazoa > Arthropoda > Insecta > Hymenoptera > Cynipidae > Andricus > Andricus quercusramuli. Next base: position 248,503 of record CAKNXH010001797.1, read on the forward strand.
ATATCCAAATATAGCTGTTTGTTTAAAAAATGTTTTCTTAAGCCCTTGAATCAGAATAAATTATAGGTGCTAATACAATTGAGCCTCTCAGTTACAACCTCATTTACAACTCGTGATGTACCAGCATACGATTGTGCAATTAGAACAAAAATATAATCCTGTATTTTTTGTTTCAGTATTGAGTTCACAGTCCAGGTCTGCTACCCTCAAGAAAACTTTTCCAAACGTATTTGGATATAGATTTGAAGATCTTGCATTTATGCGACTCATTCCCCACAACAATCCGAATAGGATATACGAACTCCGAAGATATGTTTTTCCTCTCGATAAACCAATTCGGTTGAAAACAAGAACTCGTGTCCTCAATCCCATGCCAACTGGAGAACAAATTGTATTATCGACGTCCAACGGCGACGTTGGTGCAATATTAGAAAAATCATCAAGCAGACAAACGATGCGGTGCGGTTGAAGAATTGACCACGGAAGAAATCGCGGAATGTCCAGTATACTCCAAAGAAATAATCACAATGAATTGTACAGTAACACATGTGTGAACCACAATTCTCACACCGTTAATAGATTTCAAAAGACGCACGCGTCAGTCAGGTCTGATGCTTTGCGCTGAGTCTTTATGTTTAAACTGCGATTGTGCATAGACCATTAGCGATTAAAGTTAAAGAATAACTTTCTACATTTACATTAAGATTTGTTTACATATCACAAATGTTTAGAACAAAATCCATGAAATTACCTTGAATTTTTTTTCTTGATTACCATGGCCATCCTGCTCTCATTGAAGCTCCTTTGTCTTTCATGAATACATTCCCACCACTTGCCTAGCGCTTCGCGCTCGATTAATGTGTGTAAAAGATGCGACATATCATATAATATGTTGAACTCCGTTAAATGTATGTTTAAATGATTCTTTACCTGGAAGCAAATGTGCTTATTCAAATACTGCAAACTAAAGTGACAATTTTATTCTTCACGATTATTTTATTTTAGTTACCCTCAGATATGTGTATGCATACGAACAGTTTTTTCCGATAATTAAAAGATTTCTGTCTTCATCTTTTGTAACATATGCGTGCGTATTATCAAATGCACAAAAAAAACATATAAAAAACTGAAACCCTATTTTTTTTAAATAAAAAAGTCAAAACAATAAACAACTACGATATTTTTCAACTTGAAAAAACTCCCGGTTTTTGCGTGACCTTCAATCGTAAAAATGAGAACATATTCTTCTGAAGTCTCTTGAATCAAGAACTGAAAATTTTGGTTCAGAATGTAGATTTTTTATTTTTTATTCAAATTTTCGATGGGTGAAAACCCAAGCGATGGTAAAAGAAGGCTGGTTTACGGAAAAGTACGCCCCCATATACTACATTCTTAGCCCCCCCCCCCCACAACCAAGAAAGCTTTTAATAATTTTTCTATTTATCTTTCATTAAATCTGCTCAATTTATGTTGGTAAACATGTTAATTAATCAACATTTCTTCATTCGATATTACTTGCTTATTTCTCAATCATAAATTATATTTATTCTTCATAATTAGAAATAATGTATATGATTTTCTGAAATTGTTGAAAATGGTTCAAGATATATAAAGGCACGTTAGTCTGGCCCAGTTGAGTTTTCATTTTGTTGAAATGATGCAATTTTATAAATTACATTATATAGGACACCCCATGCAAGAACGTGACGTAGACTCATTCTAGTGCAGCGGAGTTGGCCCCTGGCGAATGAAAAATTAAGACCCTCAAAAAGTTTACCAAAGGCTGACTCGATTGGACAAATCATTCAAAAGTTAACGTGGCTACAACATTCAGGTAACCATACAGACAGACATACATACGGACATACAGGCAGACATACAGACAGACAGACACCGACAAAATTTTATGATTTTCGGACACTGTGAGTTGCGGAACATAAAGATCCGTTAAAAACCAGAGATCGAAAATTTGGACGATTACAATATACTCTTATGAATGAGAATATTCGTTGGAATATGAGTGAAGCGTCCACATACCTATATTCTCTCAAAATTTCCAAGTGAAAAATCACCATTTTGAGAATGATAACGACTTTTATGGTGAAAACCAAAAGTATACTGTCAAACTACATGATTTTTGTGCACCGATGGTAGAAGAAAGTGTGAAGTTTCCTCGCGATTTCAATGCGAAAAAAAATCATGAAAGAAAATTTTTCTCAAAATTTTCATATTTATTGACATAAAAGCCGCCATATTCAATTTTCTGGAGGAGATATTTTAATTTTGTGCTCAGATTCTGAAAGAGCATACCTAAAAATAGTAGGAAACAGGGTTTCAGTTAAAAAATTCCCGCTGCTCAATTTTAATAATGAGGCTTGAAAATGAATAAAAAAATCGGAGTTCTTCGTCGTTAATGGGTTAAATCACATTATCTCACTCTAAAATCTCTGACAGTCCCTTTTGTATGCTTAATAGTACATTGTGTTACAAGTGCGTGAAGTTGAACATTCCAAGAGTGTTACAAACTTCACACGAGTGGAATGTCTTCCAGCACATGTCACACACGAAATTTTTTGCAACAAATGCATGAAATAAAACTTAGATTATTGTTATTTAGTTGCGTTTGATAAGTGACATTGGTTTAATATTCTAATAATATTACAGTTAGTTGATAGTAACATTACAGTTCGTTAAATGGAAAATTTTTGTGTTTTTGTCCTCAACAACTTCAATGTTTTGTGTTTTTTCGACTTTAGATTGCTTTAGTGGTATGTTTAAATCAGAATTATCATTCGACGTTGATGCGTTTAGGTTAATTGATTCAGTTATCATGTGTGATATTTTCCTTTTGTTATTGATGGAGTTTTCGATGTAACCCTCAGCAACTGATGTTGCCTTCCATCCACCGTGTTGTTTGATGGTAGTAATGTTGGCACCGGAGTCTGCTAGCAAGGTGGCAGACGTTCGGCGAAAGGCGTGACCCGCGTATGAGCTGGCATCTGGTAGATTCAAATACTCTGCGATTTGTTGAGGCATAGAACCAAATTTGTTTATGCCAATAGGTTGCATCGTGCACTTTCCCTTTACGTAATTTAAGAAGAAACGGTGGCTCGTTGCATCTTTTGGTCGAAGGGCTTGATATTTCTTTACAATATCATAAAATTTTCCATCGACAGTAAACGATCTTGGAATTTTCGTCTTCGTATTTGGAATTTTTACGAGCAGCATTGATCCATGGGCAGTTACGTCGTTTACGGTTGTATTTGTCATTTCCTCGCGCCTGCAGGCCCCGAGGACACTGAAAATCAAAGCAACCTGTAAATAAGATTTCATTTTTATATAATTTGTAGAATTTTTCTCATGTATGTGTGTGTGTGTTTTTGTGTGTATGTGTCAAGTTACAGACGTTAAGTAAGAATTTAGCCACCAAATGTCTTGAACTCAATATTTTTTGTGCAAGAGAAAAAGTTCCAGTTCTAACCACTGTAATTAGCACTTCGAATAAAAAAACGGAATACTGCTGTGAGGCAGAAAAAATCTAAATTTAATTTTTCTAGAGAAAATAGAAATTTGAATGTTGAGGATAAAGATTTTTTTCAGCGTGCCTAATATAATTTATTGATATTTTGTAACACTTACTTTTGTTGCAAGATATTGCTGGTCGGGAGCATCATTAAGAAATTTTTCCACATCTTCGCTCGTCAAAATTTTTGATTTTTTACTCTGATATCCATCAGATTTTCTTTTCAAAAGAGCAGTTAGTTGGTGATATGATTCGATATTGATTTTTTGCTTCACATTCAATGTGCTTTTCAACATTGAGTAACGTGCCCAAAGTGTTGATGGTGCTAGAGTTTTCGATAGTTCATCAAAGTAGGCAAGGAGCACGTTCTCCGTCACAGAGGTGATTTCACTTGTTTGGCACCAGGTTATAAACATATTATAAACTGAGTTATATTTTTCTAATGATTTTGGCGGCAACAGTTTTCCGGCAGCTGCTTCAGCTGCAGCTCGGATTTTTGGCGGAGTGCCCGGCAACTTTTTTTCAGAATCACTATTCATTTCGACTGGTCGGATGCTTGACATCTTTTTATGAGAGTAATGAAAATAAATGTGGTCAGTTGAGTTGCCCGGGCAACGCCGCGTAATTGTTTCACATTCCGTGTGAATATTAATTTCCCATCTAAAGAAAAGCGCTCGTAAATGATTCAGTGCGGGAATGTTACATTCCCGCACGCTACTCTCACAGTAGAGGAATGTGGAATTTTCCGTATGCTTTATGGACAAGGAATATGGCCATTTTCATGCATGTGTTGCAAAAAATATATTTTTGATGGGCACCGACAAAAATACACTTCGAAAAAAACCGTTATTTTTTCAAATTGTATCAGCGCATCAATTTATATCAGTACGGGGCCATTTCTAGACATCCGGCACCCGGGTGCAGTGTATAAATTGCTGAGCCGCCCACAGCCCCTTGTATTTTCGTTGCCCATATACCAATAAAAGCTGTTCGTAATAAATTATAGAAAATACACTAATTAATAATCATAATATTCATAGTATTTATAATAATGAATATTATTAATCATTATCACGGTAAATAAAAACTAAACAAATAATGGAGGGGGATGAAGAAGAAAGAGAACCAAACAAACGCGAATCAAGGTTGAAACTTTACAGAAACCGGTAGTGCGAACAGATTTGCAGAACAAGATGAACGAACGCATAGATAAGGCAATTTGGGAGCCGCTTGGAAGCAATAAAGATATAGAGGGCGCGTGGGCTTTATTACGGGATACCATTGTTAAAACCGCGATTGTAGTGTGATGCGTGGTGGATCAAATGAAGGAAAGGAAAAGTACAGAACTAGTCAGCATGAGAAATAGCAAAGGTGAAATGCTGTATGGTATAGACGAGATAGCAGACGCTTCAGAAGACTCTTTTAAACAACTACTAGGAGGCGAAGATATAGGACCAGGGAACTGCGACATAGTACATTAGAAAACATTATGTTTAATGTATGCATTAAAAACCCTACTTGAAAAAGTCTGTGACACTGAGGTTAGAGATATAATTAGTAACTTCAAAAACTGCAAGGCTACTGGTGTAGACACAATTAGCGCAGAAATGCTTAAATACGGTGGAGAGTACATACCTCACAGGTTGTGCGAATTGATAAATTTATGTATCGAGATGGGAGAAGTCCCAGACGATTGGAGAAAAGCGATTATCGTACCAATATACAAGAAAAAGGGGATATAAAAGCAACTGCAGTAATTACAGAGGTATCAGTTTACTAAGTACCGTAAGTAAAATATACTCGAAAATACTTATATCGTCACTTAAGGCGCAGCATACATCTGACTTTTCCCGACTTTTCAGGAGAGCCAAAAAACTGATTTTCAAGTTAACTGATCTCTTTTTTCACCATTTCTGTTGCTACCCAATATAATTTGAAGCTGTTCTATTTGATATCACCTGAATTTTTTTTGTCGATGAATTAGTGTAAAAAGTAGCGTACATATGCTATGCTGTCATAATTTTGATTATTATCGATGTGCTATGCTGACTAAATCGCGAATTCCAGCGCTCCGAGTGGCCAGATAAGAAAACTGTCCCCACCCATCGCTCAGGCGCGAACTTTTGAACAAGAAACCGTGTCAAACTCGATTTGGCCAAAATGTAAGATGTGTGATGCTGCGCCTTACCCGACGATATATAATAAGAAAAGATATGGGAAGTCCAAAGTGGATTTGTGTCAGGAAGATCATGCACAGATCAGATATTTAGCCTAATATGGATCATAGAAAAAAGCTTGAAAGTTGAAAAGAAAGTTTTCTGTGCATTTGTTGAGCTGGAAATTGCATTTGACAAGGTAAATAGAAGTAAACTTTGGGAAGTCCTTGAAGAGTGCGGAGTCAACGGATGGCTCCAACAAGCAATAAACACAATATAAACAGGTAATGAAGCTTGCGTAAGCGTAAATAGGAAACTAAGTGACTGATTCGATATTATGCAAGGCGTGAAAAAAAGATGCGTCATGTCCTTGTGGCTATTTATCATATTTATGACTAAGTGTCTTAGAACTGCCCTCTTCGACAAAGAAGGTGTAGATCTCGAAACAGTGAAGGTACGTGGGTTAGCTTTCGCAGATGTCAAAATTTTTATGGCAGAATCAATCGCGAACTTGCGAAGAATGTTGAGTAAACTTAATACAAGCATAAAGAACAAGGGCCTCAAAATTAACGTGAATAAAACAAAAATCATGATTATTGAAGAACAAAGTGAGAAAACAATATTCAGCATTGTCCCAAATGATAAGAGATTAGAAAAAGTTGACAAGTACGTATATCTGGGTAGCCTATTCACTAGCGACGGGAAAATAGATGGAAGTTATACAGGCGTATAAATAAGGATAAGCAGGTTGTCGGTAGAGCAGGGTCCATCCTCACAAATAGAAACATCAAAAAAGCGTAAATAGCCATACATAATTCTATACTCGTACCGACCGTACCATACGGTAGCGAGACATAGACCTATCAAGAAAAGGACAGGAGTAAAATTAAAGCGATTGGCATGAAACCTGTGCGCATAATGTGCGGGAAAACACTGTTGGACAAAGTCTGAAACGAGATAATCCTCAAAGAATGTGATACAGGAGAGACACTGGTTGGCATATGGGAAAGAAATCAGTTAAGATGGTTCGGAAATCTTGAAAGAATGAGAGATGAACGACTGACCAAGTAAGTGTATAAAGGTAAAGTAAATGGCAGAATGCCCAGAGGTAGACCGCCGGAAGAATGGTTAGAATCTGTGAATGAGAGATTAATCCGAAGAGACATTAGAAGCCATACAAAAAAAAAAGAGCTTGCATAAAAAAATGCATACACGTAAAGGAAGCTAGAGTAGTATGCCAGGACAGAAAAGTGTGGCGACAAATAGTTTGTAAACAGAGTGACAGTAGAGTGAATGACGCCTGAAACAAAGACCGTGGATACTAATGGGCCCAAGTGGGAAACCACACATAACAATTTTGTGAGGCTCTCCATTTGGGGTAATCGCTAGAGAGATTGATCAGCAACATGGGTTGGAGCTGTGTTACGGAACGAACGTGTAATTTAAATAAATATCACGAGAATTCTGTATCAATCTTAAATATCCATACCTTACTCCTATATACCTATCTACCCTATACCCATATACCGATCAACCTCATACCTATTAGGGTGGGCCAAAAAAAACTTTTAATTTTTTTTCCTCAGATACCATGAAAATATTGTCAGAAATGATGAAAAAAAAATCTGGTGAAGCTTGAGCTCTAAATATTTATATTAAGAGGTGGCGATTTGTGATTTCTGATTTCCCATTTAAATAACACAGGAATTTTCAAAAAAAAATTTTCGATTTTTAATGCGTTTGAACGAATAATTGTCTAGTAAAAAGAAAATCTTATTCTTGTGGATAATTCAACGATCTACAAAAAATGTCTGATATGATTTTTTGCTAAGTCGACTCATTCAAAAGTTATGGCAGATTGAAAATTAAAAAAATACTTTTTCATTGAACTTCCATCAGACTTTTGATCTCAAAGAGCTCAAAAGCATTGAACAACTTTATTTTTGAGCTCAAACAGCTCAACATAACACAAAAATTGAATTTTTTAGCTCGAGGAGCTCAAAAATATCGTAACCAGCTGCTAAATTGCAAACTTTCAATGACTGAAATTAGCGGGAAGTTGCAGGGATGGCCTTTAGGTCAACAGTTTTCCAAATAACTGTTTTCAAGTCATTATTGAGGTAAAGTCAAGTTCAGTTTTTTTTTTAAATTAAGTTTCATGAAATTCGTTTTTCTTAGGATATTTTGTAAAAATGTTATTGTTTCACCAAAAACATCCGATCAGTTTTACGAAAAATAAGATATTTCATGTTTTGGAGCCATTATTTTGTGATAGAATATAAAAAATTGTAAAAATTATCTTTTACGATTTAGAGTTGGACTTTAGCCTCGAATAACTTTTGAAAGAGTCGACTTAGCAAAAAATCATATCCGACATTTTTCGTAGATCGTTAAAATCTCTACAAGAATAAGTTTTCGTTTTCACTAGACAATTATTCGTTCAAACGCATTAAAAATCGAAGAAAAATATTAAAAAATTCCTGCGTTATTTAAATGGGAAATCAAAAATCACAAATCGTCACCTCTTAATGTTAATATTCAGAGCTCAAGCTTCACCAGAATTTTTTTTTCGTCATTTCTGAAAATATTTTCATGGTATCTGAGGAAAAAAAAGTTAAAAGTTTTTTTTGGCCCACCCTAATACCTATATACCCAGACACACACTACTATTTTCTAACCGAGCAAGTCACGCCTACCCTGGAAGGGAAATGGCTGAATGGTATCATAATAATAATAATATAATCGGGCGACCCCAGCGCTCGAGAGCTACGACTCTTGCAGTCAGCCACGTTGCTTTGGGCTAACTCCCCAATGAAACGAATTAGGCGGTTACGACACCAGTATCGCGCAGTGCCACCCACAATAGGCCTCTCTCGGATGGAGGCCAAGGTTCAGTTGGGAGTGGCAATAGGAACGAACCGAGGCGACAACCAGGAAATGGCCCCGGACAAATGCGAGAACATCGATTTAAATGGTCGGACCAACTCAGAAGCGACCTTCTTACCTGTTGGCAAAGAAGCTCACCGGCGCAGAGAGGATTCGTGAAGAGGTTGCATGACCGTTGGGTCAATATGCACCCGGAATATGCTCATAAAACGCCTCAGTATTTAAGAGATCATGTATCCTTCTTGCGAAAAAAACGGATATGAAGCTCTTTATCAACAAGAAGAGGAGCAACATCCTCCAGCGAACACTCCACCCGTTCCAGCAAGACCACCTTTGCAGATAGCCGATAATGCTAACAAGAGAAGTAGGAGATCTATCCACCAAAAAGTTTTCCTCAGGATGGACAAATTAGCTGAAGCTAATCCGGCTCTCCCCGATTTGCTCCGCGAATATATTAGTCTCTGGAATCTGAACTGTGTAGTTAACGAGAAGGCGGTCTCCCTGCTTAGCGACGATAGAAGTAACGATACTTCGGTATGTCTGAGTAAGACACGCGAGCGTATTTCACAGCTTCAGTTCAAAATTGAAACGGCGAGATGGCATGCATCAGATGTTCAGTGCGTGATTAGCTACGTAACATCAAATAAAAAGTTTACTCCAAAACTTAGGGAACTTGCTCGAAACTTGAGGAAAGCAAATCACACGCTGAACAAGTGTAAACTGTCGACCATCAAGCAGCACTGGACGCAAAAAATAAGATCTCTTTCAAGGGCAAAATAGCGCCTTGAACGGCGAGTTAAGTGCATTCAGGAAGATTCCACCTTTTCTACTAATCCTTCCCGTCTGTTCAATAAATCCAGAGGCGACTTTTGCCACCTTCAACACTCACGGCCGCTGTGTAAGGATAACAGAGGTAAAGAAAAACTGCAAACAACACCATGCTCCTAATTTTGTACATAAAATATCATCGCAAATGATTTCAAACATCGTATTGAAATAACTTATAACATCCTCATCTCATCAGTCACTTGACTTTGTCTGTGGCTATGACGAAAAACTGGGTTCAAGCGAGAAAAACTTTTACACAAAAAAATAAATAATAAGGCGTAGGGATGGGATGACCCCATTGCCCGAGAGCCCCGAGTCTCGCAGTCAGCCACATTGCTTTGGGCTAACTCCCCAATGCAACGAATTATGCGGTTACGACACCAGTATCGCGCAGTGCCACCCACAATAGGCCTCTCGCGGATGGAGGCCATTGTTCAGTTGGGAGTGGATTGGTTGCTTTAAGGAACCATGATCGTAGCTTCCGGCACCTAAAATTCTCTGAATAATAATGAACATGAACGTGCCAGGAACATGCGACCGACTTCCTACACTTTTTGGCTGAATTAAAAATATTATATACTTCAATGAAGCAGTAGGGAAAGTGGGTATGGTGTCAGTGCGAGGCATGGCGACTCTTACAAATAATGCTCGTGTTTGTTCATTTTCATAGTAATTTTTTTACGTTACATAGCTTTCTTTTGTACTCAAGGAAGCTATTTTATGTAAAAAAGAACTAATATACAATTCAAGAAACAAGAGCATTGTTAGCAAGAGTCACCTTGCCCCGAATTGACATTATACCCCACTTTCCCCTACTCGGCAGCCTCGCATGGAGTATCATGTGGTATAAAATTCTATCAAACATCAACGTTTTGATTCTGAAGTTACAGCAGATGAATTTCGATGTAACAAAAACGTAACGCAATAATAAATATGTAAGTCATTATTTGCCGGCAGCCTAGCCACTGTACGTAAATCGTTTGATGAAATTCAACAAAAAAAATTCTGTATCATGTACTACGACTGTTAAGAGTGAATATAATATATATGAGCTTAAACATATATGTTTAAGCTCATGGGCAGTTAAGCGAATTTTGAGGGAAAAAACTTTTCATGGGAAAGTTGCACAAAAAGGTAGTTCACTTTTTCAGTGTTATTATGCTTCCTACCAAAATAAGTATTTTAAATAAATAACCATTAGGAAATAAATAATGTTAGTTTCGGCTGCGCGCCTTGTTTATTCGCACGTACGTATCATCTCGCCGCGTTTCACAGTCTGACAAAAAGCACTGTTTTTGGACAAAAATGGCTGGACAGTTTCATTTCCAACTTATTTTGATGTATTTTTTTTTTTTTAATAATCTTCAAACTTTCATTTATAGCTTGCAGCTGTCATTATAAAAGATTCCAGCTAAAGCAAAATTTTTTGTTAAATAATGAAATCCATGGCTTTTTTGTTTTTCTTATTTTGAATATATGCCCTTGATAAAACCATTGTTGGGCAACCAAGAATTTGATATATTATGAGGATTTATAATTAAATAATCTGGCAGACAGCCTTGGGGTTTTGAAATGGAGGCAAATCATTGTGAAAGAACTGTCAATTTCATTCCTCAGTACTTTCACTACTTTCCAAAGTTCCCCCAAGTTTTGGCTGAGAAATCGAGGGTTTGAAAATTATTCCACGAGTTTTGGCTCACATTTTGCCACTTTTTACAAACTTTTTCTGTATGGATTTTGTCAGCTATGGTTTTCAGATAATGAAAAATCTCCATCAGATAATCTTCGGTTAATTTTTCTATTTTCGCAACCTCAATCTCTCCTGTTGCTTTGAATTTTGTTTTTTTCTCCATTATGTTCTCTTCTGTTATTTGTTTAGCGTCTTCCACTTCAATTTCCTGCCTATCAACAAAAAAAAAAACGTTGTAGACCTTATACCTAATGTGTCTCAAAACAGTATAATAACTATACGGAAGTAACTTTTAATCTGCTGGCTCAGAGAGGAAATTGTTAATGATATTATTCACAAATTTATTTTGTATTTCGCATACAAATACACTGTTTGAAGATGTCTGAATGATTCGGCTCAATTTCTTTTCCAGAATGAAATGAAACTTTATTTCCAGTGTCTTCTTGCTGATCATGCGAGGATCATGCGATGATGTATTTATACCTTTATAAAAAGCTTTCACGCTGAACGTTTTTGGTCGCTAGAAATTTGCTTAGCTCCCCAAGAGCTTGACGGTATAAATGTACACTGTAAAAACAGTTGGTGTAATTTTGCATCGTGTCGCAATGGCAATCATTCGGTCTGCTTGCGACGATTTAAGTTCACACACTTTTGTGCAGGAAAAATGCAGGATGTAAATGGCCAGGACCACATTTCAATTTTGAGGTTATGTTCGTGAGGTTATAAATTTTTAAGCACTCTAGCAGGATAAATAAAGTGCATATTACTTTTCTTAGATATCGTTTTGGATAAAAAATACATATTTTTCATTCACATAGAAGTCATCACGATTATAGCAATATTAGAGGCTCTGAAATGTAATTTTATGATAAAGTTCAACGCCTTATCTCTTTCTGTCAGTTTATTGATGGATTATCGATTCATGTCCTATTTATAATATCTTAGGATGCTAAAACGTAACAATACTACTTGTTTGTGAAATTATGGTAGATGCTGCAACTTTACCAAATGGGGTGTTAATTTATAAGCTCATTTAAATTTATTCACTTACGTAAACTGACTACGTGCCATACTGATCCAATAATTTCCATGGTCAGACACAGTAATTTTACATCGGACATTTATTTCTTACTGTTGCATGGGGTGAAATTGGTCTAGATCGTGAATTTCTGAGCGACATTGGTAAATTTACCAGGTTATACATTGTAATTTGAAAATACACTGCTCGTGAAATTACAATCTGATTGTAAATATCACGAAAGATTTGTTTACAGTACATCATTTATACATTTTTATGTAGAAATTTATAACTTTTAATCAAACAACACAAGAAGAGAAAGTGTGGATTTAATGGAAACGTATTGGAAGGAATTAAAAAGTGGAGAAGTTTCAAAGAAAGAATAGCAAGGAATAGAATAATGTCACATTTGAGGCGCAACTGTATACCATTAAGCCATTTCCCTTTCGGGGTAGACGTGACACTACCCGATTCGGGTAGTGTTTCTAGGTGGATAGTTTCTTGTAGTAAATAACTACAAGTGTGGGCTCAAAACACCCACGACACGCCAACAGCACGTAGTTAGTAGTATTCCCGGACGGTCGCCCATCGAAGTACCAACCGCGCCCAACACTGCTTAACTTCAGTGATCTAACGAGAACTGGTTTTTTTCAGCGTGGTATATATATAATTGAAGTAAATGCATTTTCTTAAAGAAATAAGTATTGTATTTGGGTAAATTATGTGAACATTTTTTATTAATCTATCGAACACAAAAAAAGTATATGGCGTCAAGAAAACGATCTATATAACATTATAGTAATATTGGTCCAGTATAGTCGAAATCCAAATTTTTTTAATTTTCTGCTTCCTATTTTTTTATTTGACTTTGAATTTTTGGTCTAGGTCAAATTTTTTCGACTTGACTGCTAAACATATATATGAAATAAACATATATGAAATCGTTTTTAGGGTTTAGAAGGAGACGAGATGTTTAGTGCCCAATTTGCAAAAATTTAACCTAAACCATAAATTCAAAGCCAAATACAGAAAAAAAAACTGGTAAGCAGAAAGCGGTATAGATAAAGGATGAAAAATTAAGACAATATAAAATATTATGATTAAAATCACTCCACCGTTATGGTAGACGAAAAAAATTGAAATTTCCAAACTTATATTCCACAAAAACGAATAGAAACTATGCAAAATATCAATTTTTTCTATTCTTCTCTTCTTACGTTTGCTACTCAAAGTGATGAGTCAGTTCTCCGATTTGATGCCATGCCTTTTTGGAATCAATGAAAGTATTATTTATGGAAATAACATTTTGGCAGAGTCGTCCTAGTCTTCGTGACCTGTCACGATTACTCGAGCAACTATGCTTTTGTAACATCCCTATAATCGTGACCGATATTTCTTAAACGTGACGGTACTGAATGAAGATTTTACTTAATTTTATGAAACAAAAAAATTTTTTGTTACAAAAAAAAATTTCTTCCCGGCTCGATTAAGTAATTTCTTGACATATTAAAAGCTTAAGCAAAGAGACGCCTTTCCTAACCAAAATGTTAAGCTATTTTCCACGTTTCGTGATTCATCGCCACCAGCAATACAAATGAATTTTTTTTACCCATGTGCACTATTTGTATAGAAGAAAACTAATTTGGTTTCCACAACAACGCAAATCCCAGTACCAGACTTTCATGACAGGTAGGAGGGTACTGTAAGTAATTTTGGTTGATGAAAAAATTTATTTCTGAACGATTCGAAACATTATTGATGAGTGAGAAAATTTTGATTGTGAATGATTTTTTAATACTGGGTACCATTTAAACAATATGTTCGATACCTAGAAAAAGATATATGGGGAAATTTTCAATTACTTAGCGTTTACTTTTTCTTAAATTGATTTTAAGTTTTGAAGACATCAAAATATGTCGAAAAGGAACCTGGAAAACTTTGGGAAACTTTTTTCAATTGTTTTCTCTTTCTCTTAAGAAAGTTTAAGACTTACGAAGAATAAATATTTAAATAATGGTTTTTTTACATTATATTTCTTCTTACTGTCCCTTCTTACCAATTTTTAAAAAATTATTAAATTTTATTGAATGAAAAAAAAATTATAGGCTTTCATAGTATTAGGCCCATTAATTACAACCTCATTTACAACTCGTGATGTACCAACATACAATTGTGTAATTAAAACAAAAATGTAATCCTGTATTTCTTGTTTCAGTATTAAATTCACAGTCTGAGCGTTTGCCTGATGGTGGCCCTAATCCTGGTTTTAATCGCTGTGGACCTTCTTCCTCTTATTCTCCTGGCAAACATTCTGCAGACACGTCTCTTTCTGTTACCATGACGCATTCTATTGTCCTGCCTCATTCTCCTACCGGGTCTCCACCAGCTGCCGAGCCACCTCTTCGTGACAGGTCCAGGTCTCCTACTCTCAGGAAAACTTTTTCGAGAGTATTGGGATATAGATTCGAAGATCTTGCATTTATTCGACTTATTCCGCACAACAATCCGAACCGAATATTTGAACTTCGAAGATACGTTTTTCCTTCCGATAAACCAATTTGGTTGAGAACAAGAACTCGTGTCCTCAACCCCATGCCCACCGATGAACAAATTGTATTATTAACGTCCGAGGGCGACGTCTGTGCGATATTGGCAAAATCATTAAGCAAGAACACAACTATTCGTGCAATATTTACATTTGTTTCAGGACTGGGAAAGCGGGCAAAAATAAACGTGTACAGCGGTGCGGTTGAAGAATTGACCCCAGAACAAACCGCAGAATGTCCAGTAACCTCGAAAGGACAAATCACAAAGAATTATACAGTATCACGTGTGTGAACCACAATTCTTCGCACCGTTAATTAATTCCAAAAGAGGCGCGCGTCAATCAGATATGGCGCTTTGCGCTCGGTCTTTATGTTTAACTTGCGTTTGTGCATAGACCTTTAACAATTAAAGTTCAAGAATAACTTCTTACATTCACAATTAGATTTGTTTACATTTCACAAATGTTTGTGAAAAAATAAATCAAATTTCCGGAAATTTCAGGTATCCAAAAATGTTAAAAATTTTCGGTAATTGATGGTTATTTATCAGTCATCTATGGTAACTTATCACTTCGAGTTTGTCCAATCACTACTCACTACTTACAATCAATCTCTCAAACGTCAAATCATAATGAAGTGAGGTTATTATTCCGGCAGGCCTGGAAAGTAAATCTGAATCTAAATGCGCAAGCGCAACAGCTAGAAAAAGTCTTTTTATAACTGCTTTTTACCACGGCTTTGGAATTGATCACTTCCCGCACGCAATACATGCCTCGACAAGCGAACATTTCGTGCGTGCGTTACAAAAAATATATTTCAAGTATATTGAAGGAACTGTCAGGCATTTTAGAGTAAGTTCATGTGATTTAAGAGCTATTTTATCAGTTTTTGTCTTTTGACGCTTTGGATGGAACGTTTTATGTATATATCACACTTAACCAAATGATAAAATCGATAATCGTTCATTCTAATTATGAACAATTCTCGTACTTCAAACAAATATTTTCATCAGAAAAAAATGTTGAACGACATTTTTTTTAACATGATTCTTATATTTTTTGAACTTGAAAATTATGATCTCAGGTATTAACATTAACCTTAAGACCGTTCTTTTCCTACATGGGCCGTGTAGCCTCCACCAACATTCGGATCTTTTTTCAGAAGGTTATGATTAAAGGTTATATTTTTTCTCACACAATAAAATTATGAGAAATATTTTACTTTTATTGATATACTATTTATACGCACGCAGAAAATATATATTTACCCAAATCATAGATATATTATATTATTATATTCACCAATAGAATTCAGGATAACGGCCAAGGATAAGAGCAGTATACAGACAATCTTCATATTTTCTTGGTAGAAGAGATATGTGTTAATTAGAAATTTGATCAGCAATGTCATTAATGAATATTGCACTGCCTCATCAGATCATACAATCTATACTATAGTCGTTTTCTCTTGGTCTAAAGGCGTTAACTTTGTCTTTCTGAGATATCTACATTTGATAAGAGTTAGTTTCAACGAAAAAAATTTGGTTGCACATTTCTCTGAAACTGGTGTCATAGAAACTTCTCTACTAATGAAGATACGATTTTCTTGCAAAGAAAAAAAGATGCGAAATGTAATTCTCTACAATAATTTATATTTTGAAATTCAGAATGTTTAATTTTGATTTTTATACGCCAGGGTCCAACTCCGCCGCGCTAGAATTAACCTACATCTTGTTCTTGCATGGAAAGTCCAAACTATAACATAATTAATGGCATTTCATTATTTAAACTAAATCAAAACTGGCCTAGGCCAGAATAACGTGCCCTTATATGTCTTCAAACTTTTTCAACCACTTGGGCAAATCATATTCATTTTCCAATTAAAAAGAATAAATATAATTTTTTATTGAAGAATAAGCAAGTAATGCCGAATAAAAAAATGTTGATTACTGAACATGTTTACTAGCATAATCTGAAGAGGTTTAATGGAAGATAAATAGAAAAATATATCAAAATGTTTCAAGGTTGGGGTGGGGGGGGGCACTCAAGAGTGTAGTATATGCGGGTGTACTTTTCCTTAAACTAGCCTTCTTTTACCATCGCTTGTGTTTCCACCCATCAAAAATTCAAATGAAAAATCGAAAATTTACATTCTGAAACAAAATTTTCAGTTGTTGATTTAAGAGACTTCGAAAAAATATTGGCATCGCGCGCTTCGCGCGTGGCTCGCTACGCTTGCAAGTTTGAGCGCCCCTAGTGCGCGCACCTGTTGGATCTCGCGTTTCGCGCTCGATTAGGTATTCTTCCCGCGCTCGGACATATTTGCCTGACGCTTTAAGCTTGGTTCCTCTAGATTTTCGCACTTCGTGTGCTCGCTATTGCGCGCTTCACATGCTGGTACTCTCTTGGTAAACTTCATCGTTATGACTTGCTTTTGGTTTAATTACGTCAGTTTTACATAAAAAGAAGTAATTTACTTAAAATTCTATCGCACTTAAGGAACACATTCTCATCAAGAAACTCTCTATTCGCACTCGATATTTGGTTTAAAAATCATGTAAACCTCACGCTCTACGCTCGTTTCTGTTCATCGTATAATAGAAACCCAAAAGTTTGAGCGCTCTTGCGGCGCGAGATTTGATCGTCGCGCTTCGCAACGACTCTATGTTATGTTCTATGTTCTGCAGATAAAAATGACTAAATTTGTATTTGATATCAAATGAAGAAGGACGTTTATCAAAAACCGGATCTGAGGGGGGGGGGGGGGCAAATCTTATACACATCTAATACCTTCTCTGGATGACAATGTATAAATACAAATTTGCAAGTACCGGGAGCAATAATAATATTTATTTTATTGTTTAACGGTTAGAAATATTATTGCGAACATAAAAACAATGAAATATTTTGAAAAAACAAACACGAGATGAAAAAGAAATTGAATAAGGAAAAATGTGAATTCTCAATTTTTTAAGAAAATTCAAAAAGTCGTTATGATAATCTTTTAGGGTGTGCAAGAAAAAATACTTTTCTTTTCCCGACTTTTTTTCGTATCGTTCATCGTTTGGCTGAAAATGTGAATTTCCGTTTCTTCTTTTGGATTTCGAGAATGCTATAAATATGAAAATTTTTTTATCGAAAAAAGTCATGAGGATGAATTTTTCGAATTTCTATGTGCTACGAAGACCGTGGATAAAAATTTCAAATTTTTTAAAAAAATTGTCACAACAATTTTTTAAATGCTCTAATTTTTCTAAACTTCGTCCAAAATAGCTGGCTAACGAACTTGTTCTTCCTTTTCACACTCTTATGAAGTGTGCCAAGGGGCAATCCAATCGGATGATTCCTTCAAATGTTATCGTGTGTACAGACTACAACGACAACGGCGAAAAAGACAACGACAGACAGACACCGCCGTAAAAACTATATTTCTGACACCGAGACTTGAAGAAATCCGCAAAAGTCATTTTTCACATAAAACCAATACCTTATCATCATGATGAGAATGTAAAAATATGGTTCAAGTTTTTTATATGGTTATTTTTGTGCATTTGATAATACGCACGCATATGTTACGAAAAATAAAAAAAAATTTTAATATTCGGAAAAAAACTGTTCGTATACATAGACATATCTTAGGGTAAATAAAATGAAATAATGATAAAGAATGCAATTTCTACTTTATTTTGCAGTATCTGAATAATCGCATTCGCTTCAAAGAAAAGAATTATTAAAACATACCTTTAATATACACTCAGAGAAATGTCCTTTTGTGGCAAAAGGATGTTTCTTGACGTAATTGGAATTTCCTCTCAAATTGAAGGTTGAGAATATTTTCATTCGTCTCAACAGGAATCATATTCACGTGGTTTAAACAAAACAGACAAGAAGACAATGCTTTTGTTTCGAGAAATTTTTTCCTGAGTGTACTATAGAATTCAACATATTATAGAAAATGTCGCATTTATAAACAATTTAATCGGGCACGGAGAGCCAGGCAATGATGAGAGTGTGTTTATGAAAGCCAAAGAAACTTCAATAAAAGCAAGATGGCCGTTTCAATCGGGGGGAAAATTGAAAGTTTTTTCTGGCCGTTAAACTACAAAATTAAAACTTACATTCTTTTATAAATTGAACAGTTCAAATATTCATGGTTAAAAATATAAGTCTAAGCTACGTTATCATATTCGGTACTCCAGAATGAAGAATAAATCAATAAATTTGTGAATTTTGCAAATTATATCACTTTAATTTTTCGAAATTAGAATTGCTTAAACGAGTAATTATTTTTTGATTGGTGCATTCAAAATGAAATTTTCTTAATCCAAATGAGTTTAGGATTACGCATTATAAACTATAAAGATTGATGATTGAAAAAGTTAACAAGTGAACTGAACATAAAAAAAGTTGAAATCAAACTTATTTTAAATACCACAATATTCAGTGATACGAAATTTGTGCTACATGAAGTAATTTGATAGATTTTCCTTTGAACATTTGTGAAATGTGAGCAAATCTTATTGTAAATGTAAAAGAATTACAATTCTTGAAGTTTAATTTTTACAGGTCTATGCACTAACGTAGGTTAAATATAAAGACCCAGTTCAAAGCGCTAGATCTGACTGACGCTTGCGTCTTTTGAAATTTATTAACGGTGTGCAAAATTGTGGTTCACACACGTGATACTGTATAATTCTTTGCGATTGTTTCTCTGGAGACTACTGGACATTCCGCGATTTCTTCCGTGGTCAATTCTTCAACCGCACCGCTATTCATGTTTATTTTCGCCCGCGTTGAGAGCCCAAAAACAGGTTTAAATATAGCTCGAAGATTCGTGTGTCCGCTTGATTTTTCCAATATTGCACAAACGTCGCCGTTGGACGTTGATAATACAATTTGTTCTTCGATTGGCATGGGATCGAGGACACGAGTTCTTGTTCTCAACCGAATTGGTTTATCGGGAGGAAAAACGTATCTTCGAAGTTCGAATATTCGGTTCGGATTGTTGTGCGGAATAAGTCGAATAAATGCAAGATCTTCAAATTTATGCCCAAGTACTCTTGGAAAAGTTTTTCTGAGAGTATCAGACCTCGACCTGTCAAGAAGAGGTGGCTCGGCAGATGGTGGAGACGCGGCAGAAGAATGAAGCAAGGCAAGAGAGTGCTTCATGGCAACAGAAAGAGATGTGTCTGGAGAACGTCTGCCAGGAGAATAAGAGGAAGAGGGTCCACAGCGATGAATACCAGGATGAGAACCACCATCAGGCAAACGCTCGGACTGTGAACTTAATACTGAAACAAGAAATACAGGATTACATTTTTGTTTTAACTATACAATCGAATGTTGGTACATCACCAGTTGTATATGAGTTTGTAATTGAGGGTCTTAATTCTATAAACGACCATAACTTTTTCTTCAGAGACCTGATTTTATGCACGACAACTATTTCAGAAAATTTTTTGTATTTTCTTGATGCTTTATAAAATTATTGAAAAGCTTGGAGATTTTTGTCTGAATCTTCAAAATGTTTCATTCATGCATAATCAAGAGAAGTTTCACAAAATCTTCCAGTTTCCTTTTCGACACACGTTGATGTTTCCAAAACTTAAAAGTAATTTAAGAGAAAGTAAACCCTAAGTCATTTAACATTTTCCCAGATATCTTTTTGTAGGTGTCGAACATATTTATTGGATGATATTCAATATTAAAAAATTATTCACAATCAAAATTTTCTCTTTCATCAATAATGTTTCGAATCGTTCAGAAATAAAGTTTTTAATGAATCAAAATTACTTGCAGTACCCTCCCACATGTCGTGAAAGTCTGTTACTGAGATTCGCGTTAGGTGAGTTTCCCCATTACATCGAAAATCTTCTGTTTTCAATTAGGCAGTTCAGGAAACAGTTAGTAGAGAACATTCAGAGGTTATTATGCTAATTTTACATACAAATCCTACAAAAATTTCTTGTTTTTTACAAGTTGTATGCAGCAAGAAATTCAAAAATTAAGCAATCTGAATCGGCAGGTAAGTTTCTCCTTATAATCCAATCTGTAGCGAACTTATCTTTTTTTTAGAATTGACAGCCATTTTTGAATTGAAACTAACTTCTTAAATAAAGTTACATTGAATGTGAACATTTTTTCAATTTTTAAAAAATTAGTATGAAGCGACAATAAACTAAAACTCAAGTGCGAAAAGGACAAAAATTACATCTTAAATCTCCGAAACTGCATTTCAAAATTTTTTAAATTGAAAATGTACGTTTGATATGAACAATTTTTATTCTGAAAGAATTTAGAATTGCGCGTTGTCAACTGAATGGTTTCATAATTGGAAAAGTTAACAAGTGAACCTAACATAAGAAAAATTCTAATCAAACTTATTTCAAATGGCATAATATCAAGTGATATAAAATTTGTAATATTGAAGGTAATTTGATAATTTTTTAACATTTTTGGAATGTCAAAAAGTGTAATTTTAAACGTAAAAAGTTATTCCTGAAAAATAATTTCAAAATGTATGTGCATAAACGCGCGGTAAGCATAAAGCCTGAGTGCGAAGCGCCAGATTTGACTGACGCGCGCATTTTTTATGATTTATTATCGGTGTGAATAATTGTGGTGTACATACGTGATACTGTATAGTTCTTTTTTACTCGTTCTTTGGTGGATGCTGGACATTCCGCGATTTCTTCTGGGGTCAATTCTTCAACCGCACCGCTGTACATGTTTATTTTTGCCCGTTTTCCCAGCCCTGAAACAAATGTAAATATTGCACGAAAATTTGTGCGTTTGCTTGATAATGATTTTTCCAATATTGCACAGATGTTGCCCTCGGACGTTGATAACACAATTTGTTCTCCGGTTGGCATGGGATTGAGGAAATGAGTTCTTGTTCTTACTCTAATTGGTTTGTCAGTAGGAAAAACGTATCTTCGAAGTTCAAATATGCGATTCGGATTGCTGTGGGGACTAAGTCGAAGAAGTGCAAGATCTTGAAATTTATATCCAAGTACATTTAGGAAAGTTTGCCTGAGAGTAGGAGATCTGGACCTGTCACGAAGGGGTGGTTCGGTAGGTGGCGGAGAACCGACAGAATAATCAGGTTTGACAATAGAAAGTTTCGTGTCCGGACAGTGTCTGCCAGGAGAAGAAGAAGGTCCACAGCGAAGAACACCAGAATTAGAGCCACCACCACGCAAACGTTCGGACTGTGAACTCAATTCTGAAACAAGAAATACAGGATTAGATTTTGTTTCAAGCATCTACATAATTGTATGGTGGTTCATCACGAGTTGTAAATGAGGTTGTAATTGAGAGGCCCATTTCCATAAACACCTATGATTTTTTCTTGTTCAACGCCATTGGTCTATCGAAACTATTAAAACGAATCGCATTTTTTAAAAGTGTATATTTTTGTAAACAATTGAATGCTACACCTTTTTTACTGCAGGGACCAGTTTACAAGGCCTTCAAGGTAAACATTGAGAATTACTCTCCAAACGTAGGTAAACACAGAAGAATACCCGAGATATGCGGGTAAAGTTTACCCACATGGGATAATTTTTGTTGCAGGTAATCTTCACCCAGAAATCCGTGTGAAGATTACACTCCGTTTTTTCTGTGCAGCCAGAAGTGTATCACTGACAATTAGTGAGAATTTATTGGTCCATTCAGTGGAGTTCCGGCACTGGTTTAATCAGTGATGTTCAATGGTTTCTCAGTACCAGTAGTCATCTGGTCGTACGCCTTGCCGTCTGTCAGCTGTTTAGGCTAAAAACTTATCATTCATCACTATTGTGGTAACAATTGTAAAATGATCTTTTAAAAACCTCACTCTACTCTCACAACAATAAATGAAGGCCGGGTTGCAATATAATGGGATATAATATGTTGCGTCTAGTTGTGAGAAGACCTGTCGTTATGTGAACGTGTTGCATCGCTCTAAGTCAAACCCAAATGGCCAGGGGCCTCCTCACTTTCAAGCAAAATATATTATGTCATCTGCTTATTGCAATCAGTCATGCCCGCGTGGAGCGCTATATCACTGGTTCAATTTATCATTTGGCGTCACTGGTAGAATAAGTAGTGCTAATTTAGTTCATTCACTTACTGGTTCATCGAGTCGAAGTGGAAAAATCACGGGTTCACCAGTGTTAATTCAAAATATTGATTCAACCTGTGACAATTTCACTGATTCAGTTTAAGAGAGTATCAACTCAATAATATATTTACCTCGCACTACGCGCTCGATATTTGTATCCCCCCCCCCCCAATTTATGCACAGAATTTTTTTAATTGAAGGTGCATCGACAACTGTAATTTGGTGATTGTGAATTATTTGTTGTTAAAGCTCCTTCGGCTTTAACGAACACAATCTCAGCACATATCTCGTGCTCAGCACTCGATTTGGTCAAAAATCTGAACTTTGCTACATTATGTTCAACACTTTTATATCAAAAGTGGAAAACTTTTATTTATGTATCTCGGCCTGGAATTACTTATTCAGATATTGCAAAATAAAGAACAACTTCAATTTATCATGATTAATTTAATATTTGTTTCTTATTTTGCATTAAATTTTATTCTCAGCTACCCTGAAAAATGTATCATTTTGATGAATTTATATTATTACAATTGATGATATGCATTGATATTGAGACATAAATATTTTTATTGACTTGTTTTTATGATTGAAAAACAAGTGCGCATTCTATGAAGAAAAAAAAACAATTTTGTTATTATGCATTTTATTGCAACTTGTGTCGCTTTCCATAGATTTAATTTGTTTATGTTCAATGTTATTTTTTAAGATTTGAACTAAAAATATGCATCCCAGCGTAAACTGGTACTAAGAAAATGTATAAATGAAATTTAGGTGAAAAATTTTGTTAGATAACATGTTATTGTAGCATGTATCGTTATTCCAAAAAGTTAATTTTTTTACTTGAAATGTATTTTTATAAAAAAAGTTTATAACAAAGCAGATCTTGTTTGGTTGAACAGCTTTTCTCTATTCATCTTTCTTCGTATCTTGTATAGCTTGACCGCAAAATGGAATTTTTGATTTTTCATTATTTTTTCTGCGGTCACAATTTGAATTTTCGATATTTCAACAAAACTCAAAAAGTTGTTGCGATAATCTTGTGAAGCGTTCAAAATGCAACGTTTTTCTTCCTCTGACATTTTTTCAAATCGTGAGCTGTTTGGCTTGGAATGTTCATTTTCATTTGTTTTTTGGAATTTTGTAAATGCTATAACTCCGATATCTTTTTATTCAAAAAAAGTTATGATTATAAATTGTTCGTCTTTTTAAGTACTACTAATAACCATACATAGAATTTTTAAATCTTGAAAAAAAGTGGTCTCAAAATTTTGAAAAATGCATTTAATGTTTGAGTTTTCAACCAAAGTAGTTGGCTAGCGAACCTGACATATATTTTAGGACACTTGAAAAGTATACCAAAGCCCAATCCAATATGTCAATTCTTTCGAAAGTTATCGTGCTGACAAACTAAAAATCTACTGACACACACACAAACACAGGCAGACAGACTGACAGACACATTCGTAAAAACCTGTTTTTCGGATTTTTGACTCGAGTACGTAACATTTCGAACTGTCCAAAAAATTTCCAAATAAATAATTTCACTTCATAATGAAATTCATTTCTAAATGTTTCTAACAATTATTGATGGAGGAGAACATTTAAATTATAAATGATTGTTTAATATTGGGAAATAATTATGTTCTTAAAATTTTTCTGCCACACTATAATTTCCAAATTTTTTTTAAATTTTAAAAGAGATGAGAAAAATTAAATTATAGGGAAAACTGATTTTGGAGAATTTGAAAAAAAATTAGAAGCTTCTAATAATTTTGAAAGATTTTGTGAATAAATTTTTAAAAATATTTCTGGTAAATTTTTTAATGGTTTACGTTCGATTTTGAAAGAATGATTTTCAGTTTTGAAGGTTTCAAAATGTGTGGGGAAAAATATGGAAGACTTTAAGACAATTGTTTTAATTTTACAGGGTTTAACAAAATTTTAGGTAAACTCAATTTTGCAGGGCGTCAAGTGAATGAAACATATATTCTTAAGATTTACGGTGAAATTTCAAATGATTTTTTTTATAAATTCTAAGAGCAAATTGAAAAAAAGACTACAAAAATTTTTTATCATTTCCTAACATTCTGAAAAAGTGTATAAAAAAATTTAAAGAAAAATTTTGCCATGATGAACAATTTTAGAAAAATTTTTTATAAATGCAAAATTTTTTAGGTTTCTACGAAAAATTAAAGTGATTCTTCATTTTGAAAAACTGATTTTCACAGAATATTTAAAAATATTTAACAAAAAATCAGTATGATTTAAAAATATTAGAGAGTTTAACAATTTTGAAAGGAATAAGAAAGAATTTTCTTGAGATATATGGGGGAATTTTTTCTAATTTTTCAGTTTGAAAAATGAACTTTAAGAGAAAATTGCAAAAGATTTTTAAAAATTTCAAAAGATTTCCTACAATTTCGAAAAAAATTAGAAGATTTTAAAGCAAAGTGTTTCAATTCTGTAAGATCAAAAAATTTAAAAAATTAAAAATTGAGTAAATTCAAGAAATATTCAGAAGATTCGAAGAAATTGAAAAAGAATTTTGAACTGTAAAAGATTTTATAAAAAGGCAGATTTTTTAAAAAGATTTCAAACCAAAATTTCAGAAGCTTCAAAAGAATTTTGAATGTTTTCAAGTGAATAATCAAATTTTCTTAAAATTCCTAGGAAATATTGAAAGATTCTAAGGCAATTTCTTTACACTTTGAATAATTTTTTAAAATTTCAAAAAAAAATTCGCGTCAGCTAAAAATATTTTTACAAATTTAAGAGGTTTTAAATAGACTCAAAATATTTCAAGACTTGGAAGCATTTCTGAAAATTTATCAAATATTTTTTATTTCTTCCAAACTTCTAAAAGTCCTAAATATCTTTTTACAATGCTCGAATTTTTCCTACTACACTGTAAAATATCGTATTTTCTTTTTTAATCTTCTAAATTCTTTTTTGATACATCTAAAATATTCAAAAATCTTTTCCAAATTTCTTCAGAATCTTGTAAGATTTAGATTCATATAAGTTTTTAAAACCAGCTGATAGTACTTCTTTGCTGGTAAGTTATTTAAATGTTTGTGTCACTAAGAAACATATTCAAAAAGCATTCAGTATTACATCAAAATATTGTTTTATTTATTTCTACATAGGACTTTATCTCAAAAAAAACGTTTTTTTTTCATTTAGAAAATGTCTATTATGTTTTTACAAACATAATACAAAAAATGTTACGTATGTACGGTCATGGCTGGGGGGGAGGTCTGAAGGAAATGTTACGGCCTGTTACATGTGGTAGTGGGTTTAAAAAGGCCAATATCTGTTTTTCCTTTTTTTAAATTTACAAATAAAAATTTTTTAACTCAAAAAAAAAATCCTGATTTAAAATTGTTTGAAAATGTACAAAAACATGTTTTTTCGATTGATTCGAACCTGAAATTTCATTATCATGAACCAAAGAAACATGTTATTATTTTGTATTCATGAGAAACATTTTTTTCGTGGTGTATATATAACGTTCTAAAATCGCAAAAAAAATGCAATCCCAAAAATCCAAAATACGACAGAAGCTTTTTTTGAAAAAGCAAAATGATAAAATGTTTTTTTGGTTCCAGCTGAATAAATTTCAGGTTCGACATATTCAACTTTTCTTTTAAATGTGTGCATAGGACTCAATAAAAAAACATGTTCTACACATTTTCAAAAAAAATTGTTACTGCGCAAAAAATTTAAAAAAAATTTAAATTAAATGTAAAAGCCGTAAATATAACAAATCCGTCATGACATTTGAACCGATAGGAAATATTTTGAATTTAAAATCGTTACATTTTACATTGCAGTTGACGAATTTGGAATATTCCATTTTTTAATTAAGTAGGTATATCAAGTGTTTACCTTCTAATTCTTATTTAAAAAGTCCCATATATTTTGTAATGTTATGGGGCTAATTCAAATATTGTATTCTCAAATTTCGTGTATTTAAAGAGAAGAGAGGAAGTTTTTTGAGAATATAGGAAAAAAGGGGAAACTAAGAACTAAAAAGAAAGACTGTGCACTCTTTATATTATATATATATATATATATTTAGGTTTAATTTATTAAGCGATTTATTAGGAAAATAAAATTATATATTTTTAATTTATTTACTTAAAAAAATGGTATGCCTTCAAATTCAAATACTTTTATATGCAAAAAATTGTACACCTTCAAACTCAAATGCTTTCATATATTAATATAAATATATTTTTTCACTCATTAATCTTGTCAATCACTTTTTAATAAATGATTTCTCCCAATAATTATAAGTGTCTTCGACAATATATTAAATGAATAATTTTTCTTCAATTCTGAACTATTTTGAAGAAATTTTCATATTAATTCATTCATATATAATTTATTATAAATAAAATTATATATAAATATATATTTTTCAAGGAGAGGGGAAATTTGTAGATGAATTAATAAAAAATTATATTATAAGGCTAATTCTTAAAGTGAAAATATTATTTTTACTATTATTAAATACATAATATCAATAAATGTTGAATATTTTCTAGCAATTACAATTGTTTATTAAATTAATGAATTACATTAGGAAAATATACAATAGAAAAATATGAATACAATTCAAACTGTTTTCAAAATACTCATCTTTATATTCAATTTTCCTAATAATAAATTACATTTTTTCATGAATTTTTCATTATTAATAATTACAGCTGCGCTTATTGTTACTTAAAACTACAGCGCCATCTATTGGATTTATTTCGACTACGATACCTCTCCGGATGTGAAGAGAACAACTACCATATACACATACACGGGCGATGCATAGTGCTGGTCGGTACCAATGAAAAGTATATTTCAAGTATACTGAAGGGTCTGTCGGCCATTTTAGAGTAAGTTCATGTGATTTGAGAGTTATTTTGTTAGTTTTTGTCTTTTGACGCTTTGGATTGAACGTTTATGTGTATATAGCACTTTATCAAATAATAGAATCGATAATGTTTAACGGAGTGCCTATTCCCAGCGAAGATATTTGCTCTAAGTTTACCAAATTTTCATTTAAAAAAACGTTGGGAGACAATTTTTGTTAACACAATTTGTATCAGTTTTGACCTTGAAAATTATATTCTCAGGTATTAAAATTATCCTTTAGACCGTTCTTTGCCTGCGTCAGCCGTGTAGCCTCCATCAACATTCGGACCTTTTTTTAGAAGGTTATGATTAAAAGTTAAATTTTTTCTAATATAATATAATTATGAGAATTATTTTACTTTTGTTTATAGCGCAGAAAAAACTGACGTTAAATTTTGTTGCAGATAAAATGTTCAGCTGTTAAAGATTATATGGTATTTGGCGAAAGTTTATCTTTCGATGGAATAAAAACTGTCGTCTACTACGTCCGTCGCAGCAATGGAAAAACGGCAAAGTATATACGTGAAAATCTATACATAAATCAGGACACTAGATTTAGAACTACTTTTTACTTACCTAATTGTTATTTTAAAAATAATTAGACTTTTATGTATACTTCCTGCCACAGTCGGTATTGCAGGTTAGGAACACAACCATAGCAGAAGACGCTTTTTGTTACTGAGAAACAGCTGACAAATTATCCCGGAATGGTTTAAAAACACAGAATTATCTCAATTTCGTGTAAAGTTTATTCGACGAGGTTAATTTTTGTTGCAGTGAAACTTTCGTCGGAAATCGATGTCAAGTTTATCTTCCGTTTTTTCTGTGAGTATACTATTTACACGCGTGAAAGAAATATATATTTATATAAATGATAGATATATTATTATATTCACCAATATAATTCAGGATAACGGCCAAGGATAAGAGCAGATTACGGACAATCTTCATATTTTCTTAGCAGAAGACAAGCTGATTAATGTAATAATTAGAAGTGTAATTAAAATGGACCTAATGAATATTGCACTGCTTCTTTGGGTTATACAATCTATGCTATAGTAGTTATCTCTTAGACTAATGACGTCAACCTCAACCTTCTGAGATATTTACATTTGATAAGAGTCAGTTTCAACGAAAATAATATGGTTACACATTTCTCTAGCACTGTTGTCATATAAAACTTCTTTACTAATAAAGATACGATTTTCTTGCAATGAAAAAAAAGATGCGGAGTGTAATTCTCTACAATATTGTATATTTGGAAATTCAAAATGTTCAATATTGATTTTTATTCGCCAAGCGCAAACTACGCCGCGCTAGAATGAATCTACATCTTGTTCTTGCATGGGGAGTCCTATATGATTTATAAAATTGCATTATTTCATCAAAATGAAAACTCAACTGGGCCTGAAACCAGCCTTCTTTCACCATCGCTTGTGTTATCACTCATCAAAAATTCAAATGAAAAATCGAAAATCTACATTCTGAACCAAAATTTTCAGTTGTTGATTTAAGTCTTTCAGAGACTACAAAACATATAAACATATAAAACGCGCGTCTTTTGAAATTTATTAACGGTGTCAAAAATTGTGGTTCACACGCGTGTTACTGTATAATTCATTGTGATTTGTTCTTTGGAGGATATTGGGCATTCCGCGATATCTGTGTGGTCAATTCTTCAACCGCACCGCTATTCATGTTTATTTGCGCCCGTGTTGACAGCCCAAAAACAGGTTTAAATATTGCCAAAGCAATAATATCGTACCCCTCAATGTCTCTCTGCCCCCGCTCCCATGTCCTAAAAATCCGCCATTCCCCTCTACAGAAGTTGACCGAGCCTGAGTAGCTCAAAGTGCCAAGGTGGTGATTAGTGCATAGCATATTCAATTATGAGTGAAAAAACTGTATTTTGTGAGTTAGGAGATGGGAGAGTAAAGCGGATTAAGTTCATAAAAGAGTGTAGTGCATCGGACTTGCAGTGCCAACGTAGTGAGATGATTGAAGCATCGGAAGCCGACCCAGACTTGCAGGCCAAACTAGATAAATCCATCTGTGTTGTCTTTCAACAATATTGTGCGGCAATATCGCGGTATGTGTACGTGGAAAACGAAGAAGAAATTTTAAACAATGCCACAGTGAAAGAGATCTTTTGTAACCTACCTGATGTGAGTGTCCTGAAAGTGCAAGACCTGCATATTTTCAATCCTGTTGATGAAGAGCAAGATTCGGCTGAGAAAATGGCACCATTGGATGACGTCCTGACGCCATTGTATCCGAATAAGCGGTCAGTTGACGAAACGGCTTGTGACGCAGGACCAATTCAGAAGACACGGAAAACCGTAAGAAAACCTCAATTTATTGTAACATATTCTCTCCCCTAAACTGTTGAAAAAATAAGAAAAAAGCTACGCTTCCATTTATAAAGTGTAATTTATAATTTGTTTTGTAAAAGCGTTCTCATGGTACAGTTTAATTATTGAAATAATTGCAAAATTAGTTGTAATCTAGAAAAAACATAGCCTAAAAATTGTTTTATACAATGTTTTGTATTGAAAAGGTGATAGACGAAATGTTCAAGACGGCCGTCGAAAGAAGAAGAGGAAAAGGAGCAGGACTTTATAAATGACGAGATCAAAAAATCAGTCCAAAGAAGATCAATGAGGGGTGTTGCAAATCTGATGAGAGAAACTTTTGCAGCTCGTCGCAATAGAATTAAAAAATTAGATTCCTGCAGTGCAGTTTTTGTGGAGTTCCCATATCTCCTCAATGCAGAAGTGGTAGGTTATAGGATTTTATTTGTTGTAGTTTTTCCTAAGCAGCATATTTTTATTTTTTGACATTTCATTTTATGTTTTTTTTTCATTAATAAGGTTTTATTTGAACTGGAAATGTTGATTTATTTTTCCAACAGCATTTAATGTTTAATTTCAGATAGGTGAAATTAAGTAACGTGAAATATTTTCTCTCATTTCATATTTTCAATCATTTGTTTCAGGCATATCAACCACATCCGGAGAAGTTCCTGGCTTCGAAAGAGCATGAGGCCCCAAGACTCATCATGTTTAAGGATAAGTCGTCAATCGTGTCTGCATTCGTAATTGCTGATAGGAATATAGAAATTAAAGTAGAGCCACTGATGACCGTGAGCAAAGCTGCTCTTTGCTTGTTAGCAACCTACTATGCTTGTTATTCGAAATACCCTGAGAAGTATAGAGTCGTTCTGGAATTTTTCGACAAAAGGTTATTCGATAGGAAAATTAATAACAATAAGGTGCTTCCAAAGTTTTGGACAAGCTTCAGTATTCTCACTGATTAAATTAATTATTCAACTTATCTCTGTGTCTTAAAGTATTTCGCTATAGAAATTTTTTTAATAAATAATATTTTCTTCACAGGCAATTCAATTCTTTTCCAATTATGATTCCCTGTACAAAGCTCTTTCTTTCTCTTTTTAATTGCGGGTGAATGTGTTTCATAAAGATATTAATGTTTTCAATTCTAATTGTAAGTTTCTTTAGGGCAAATCCTAGTATTTAAATTTTAAAAACTTGCTAATTCTAAACACTTTGGAAGTGTTTCAGAATTAAACACCTGATAATAATTAAACACATCAGCGCGTCTAAAAAATAAACGCTTGCAGTGTTTAAAATATTTAGACATTTGTAAGTGTTTAAAAAACGAGGACAGGGAAAAAAACACTTAAGCATTTAAAAATAAGACACTTTGTTTTTACAGTGTAGCAGAGAACATTCAAAGGTTATTATGCTAATTTAACATACAAATCCTAACAAAATGTCTTGTTTGTTACAATTTGTCTACATGTTTGTACATGTTTATTCTTGCTCGTTTCCTCAGCCCTGATACAAATGTAAATATTGCACGCAAATTTGTCTGGTCGTTTGATTTTTCCAATATTGCATAGGCGTCGCCCTTGGATGTTGATAACACAATTTGTTCTCCGGTTGGCATGGGATTCAGGATATGAGTTCTTGTTCTCAATCGAATTGGCTTATCAAGGGGAAAAACGTATCTTCGGAGTTAGAATACCTGATTCGCATTGTTTTGAGAAATAAGTCGAATAAATGCAAGATCTTCAAATTCATATCCAAGTACTCTTGGAAAAGTTTGCCTGAGAGTAGGGGACCTGGACTTGTCACGAAGAGGTGGGTGGGTAGGTGGGTCGAAGAGGTGGTGGAGACCTGGCACAATAATCAGGTTTGGCAAGAGGAAGAGTCGTGTCTGGACATGTCTGCCAGGAGAAGCAGAAGAAGGTCCACAGCGAACAACACCAGAATTAGAGCCACCACCACGCAAACGTTCAGACTGCGAACTTAACTCTGAAACAAGAAATACAGGATTGGATTCTGTTTGAAGCATCCACATAATTGTATGGTGGTTCATCACGAGTTGTAAATAAGGTTGTAATTGAGGAGCCCAATTCCATAGAAACCTATAATTTTTTCTTGTTCAACGCCCTTGGCCCGTAGAAACTTTCAAAACAAATCGCACAATTATCAAGGTTACTTTTTGTTGCAGGGAAATGGTACCCTGAAATTAGCGCTAGATTGACCATTTGTTTTTTCTGTGTTGTTTGAATGAAAGTTATAAATTTCTACATGAAAAAATGTATAAATGATACATTCATACCATCAAGCTCATAAGGAGTCAAGCGAATTATTAGTGATGCATAAATACATACTCGCAGGATGATCGCATGATCAGCAAGGAGTCACTGAAAAAAAATTTCAGTTTATCCTAGCAAAAAAATTAGGCCGAATCATTCAGGCATTTTCAAACTGTGTATTTGTATTCAAAACACAAATTGAATTTGTGAATAATATCATCAACAATTGTTTTCCTGATTCAGCAGATGAAAAGATACTTCCGTGTAGTTATTATACTGATCTAAGACATATTTTACTGCAGTTTTTAATCTTTAAAACGGTGGCATTTGAAGTTCATCCGCAATTCGTTATTGAAGGAGCGAAGAGTAAAATCTATTTTCTGGAGATATTTGAATTTCTAAGTTTAGTAGTTGTCCGTGATTTCCGACGACAAAAATATTCATCTGGCAACAACGTTTTCCTGTTTTGTTGATAGACAGGAAATTGGAATGGAGAAATGGAGACTTTTCAGCATCTGAAAACGATAGCTGACAAAATCCATATAGAAAGAGTTCGTAAAAGGTGGCAAAATGTGACCCAAAACTCGTGGAATAATTTTCGAACCCTCGATTCTTAACCAAAACTTGGTGGAACTCTGGAAAGTATTTAAAGTACTGAGGAATGAAATTAACAGTTCTTTCATAATGATTCGCCTGCAATACAAAACCCCAAGACTGTCTGCCATATACGTCGTGTCATTCCACTTGCCATTTCCGGATTTCGTGATCGGCTTTAATTCGCCAGTGTTTGTAATGTGTAATCACATAAATTTAATGCACGAGAGGGCAAGGTCAATGTAATCATCGACATGAACGACATTAGTGAGAATATCTTTATAGGTACCCTCCACCGTTACATTTCAGCCAGCTCTTCCTAGAAATTAATGAATTATTAATTCTTATAATATATCAAATTCTTGTTTGCCCAACAATGGTTTTACCAAGGGCATATGTTCAATAAAAGAAAGTCATGCATTTTATTATTTAACAAAAAATTTTGCTTCAGCTGGAATCTTGTATAATGACAGCTGCAAGTTATATTAAAAGTTTTGAGATTATCAAAAGAAAAATACATCAAAATAAGTTGAAAATGTCCAGCCATTTTTGTGAAAGAACAGTACTTTTTGTCACACTTTGGAACACGTCGAGATGATACATACGTGCGAATAAACGAGTCGCGTAGATGAAACTAACATTCGTTATTTCCTAACGATGATTTATTTTAAATAATTATTTTGATAGAAAGCATATTCACACTGAAAAAGTGAACTAAATTTTCGAACAACTTTCCCACTGAAAGTTTTTTGTTGCTCAAAATTCGCTCAACTCCCCATGAGCTTAAAGATACGAATGTATAATTCATGTAATGTCTCAGGAAGGAATTTATAACATTTGTTTAAACAAACATATTCATATTTTGTTCACTCGTAACAGTCGTAGTACATCATACAGAATATTTTCTGTAAATTTTATCGAACAATTTCCGTCTAGTGACTAGCCTGTCGGCCAGCTATTTTGAGATAGCGGTTTCACTGTAAATCTCGGAAGATACCTACAACAAATTTGCCACCTTTCAGTTGACGTCGAAAGAAAATTATATACCTGTTGCATTATTCCGTAAAGTCAACTGCTTCAATAATACGTTTTTCAGAATGATTTACAGCAGGACTTGAACTGTGAGGAGAGCAAGGAACATAGAATGCTCTAGGGTTGAAGTCTAGTATTCTCGTATGAATACCTTTATGTTTACCTTTCATGTTAGTACCCTTAAGGTAGCTGTAACCCCAAGAATCCTAAGCGCTTGAGCCATATTCCTCTAATTTATTTATTACAACATGCACAAGTGCTTCACCTTTTTTATCAGTGACTTGATGAAACCCAAGAAAGGACTCGCGTATCTCGCACTCTTCGTCTTTACTTATTTAACAAATAGGACGACAAATTAAATTTTTTCAACGTATAGTATAGTATAGTTTCACACAGAATTCCTTGAAATTGAAAAAACTCTAAATAGTTGGTTATTTGGAGCGAATTGAAAGCGATGAAAGTTAGAAATTTTCCCTAATAGGTAGAAAGATGCAAAATAAAATTGCCTCTCAGTTTATTTCGGAAATAAAAATTCAAAAGCGTATTCAAATACTGCCACGGGCCTTAACACTCCTTGAAAAATCTAGTAATAATAATCCTCAATGCGAAGTTGCATAATATTTTTAATTCAGCGAAAAAGTATAGAAAGTCGGTAACATTTGATCCCTACAGCAATTGGCTGTCGACCGAACGAAAAAAAAAAACTCCGACGCCTTCTTTCATAAAAACTTGCGCGACCGATTTCGTTCTCTCGGTGGACAGATTGTATGCGAAAAATCAAGACTTACAGTTTTGATTTCTAAAATGAGTCGCCTGTTCCTGGCATTTTTATATTCATAATATGAGTTTTTTCGAATAAGTTTTATAGAATAGGACATTCCTTTTCTTTCTTATTGAAATTATTGTTATACAACCTAGTGAGCACCATATCAGTTTTTAGTGCGATGAATCTTTCAAATACAGATTGACATTCTACTGACACATATTAAAGACTATGATGGAAGTACTAAACTTCCGTCCCTTGATATGAATAACTCAAATAGTTTCTCGTTTTTCCGTGTTTTGTTACACAAGTATACTGAACTTTCATTCATTTTTATCATTTATTCAAATAAGCAGTCTCTCAGGGCAATTGTCATACGGCATTAAATCTTATCTAATGTCAACTTAGTAATTCTGATGTTGCAGTAGTCGAGTCTCAATGTAACATAATGTAACGCAATAATAAATGTGTGATTCATTAACTGTTTACTTTTTATCTACCGTAATAATGATTAATAATATTCATTATTATAAATACGTTAATATTATAATATATAAATATAAAATTGAATTTTATTCAATCTTGGCTCATTTTTTTGAGAAAGTATTACCTAGATCTCCACTGTCTACAATTTTGAAAGTAGGTATGAAAAAGAGCCAGCTGTATTTATTTGTTTTAAAAAATCTAGTGTTCCAAAACAATGGTTTCAACGATTTTAGCCGTGGAGAAATTTACTTTAAAACCTAGAAACAGTAAAGAATCTTTTCCTCGAAAAAATACCACAATCATTCATTAAAATTCAACCATATTTGAACAAATAATTTGTATCGACGATAACATAAAATTAAAGTGCATAAAATTATTAAAAACAAATCTTAAGTCTTCCAAACTGCATTTAAAAATTTCTAAATTGAAAATGTACGTATATAATGGAAAATATTTAAAACAAGAATTTCTTCTGTCGTCATTTCTTCAACCGCGCCGCTATTCATGTTTATTTTTGCCCGTTTTGGCAGCGCAAAAACAGGTTTATGTATGGTACAAAGAATCGTGTGACTGCTTGACTTTTTCAATATTGCACAATCGTCACCCTTAGTCCATAGCGATGTAAACTAGGATAAGGGCCACCATCAGGCAAACGCCTGGATTGTGATCTAACTTCTGAAACAAGAAATACAGGATTACATTTTTGTTTCAAGTACACAATCGTATGTTGTTACATCGCGAGTTTTAAATTTGGCTGTAATCACGGGCCCAATTCCATAAACGCCTATGATTTCTCCTCGTTCAACGGCTTTGGTCCATAGAAAATTTAAAAACAAATTGCATTTGGAAAAGTGTAAACACTTATAAAAAATTTAATTCTACATCTTTTTTTCACAAAAAAGTTATAGCTTCTACCGCTTTCGCAGTACACCCAAGAAGCTTGTATTTTTGGAAACAATACTTTTTTATACTTCAATTTGCGTAATTCAACCAGCTCTTAGAATTTTTAAATGCAACTCACAGGAAATATTCTTCATGATGTTCCACTAGGGTGGCCCTTATTTTTCACTTTTCGAATTTCTCTGCTCTCACCCCCCCCCCCCCTCAGTTTTGTTTGGATGCAAAAAAAAATCTCCAACTTTGAGCAAAATGGGCTGATATTTAGGGGTCGCGCAAAGACCATGAAGTTTCCCATTGATTTAACATGGGAAAAAGTCAGCTTTTTGTAAATCTAAAATTCAAGCGCGATAATATGTTACAAATAATTCCGTGTTTCAGTATATTATTCAGAATTTATCAGAGAATAAGAATCAATCATAAATTTATAGGTTGAATAATTTTAAGCCACTCTTATGGGTCCCCAAAGAAAACTCCATAAGTGACAAATGTGAATTTTACGTAATATTGCGGTTTATTGACGCT
>CAKNXH010001797.1:300087-343716 GCA_932178445.1 Andricus quercusramuli
TATATCTTCTTATAGAAAATTTAGTTGCACATATTTTTCTCCTGATAAAAAAATTGTACCTTTTACTATTCAGAAAAACTCGAAAACCCCGTTATACCAAATTACAAATTTTGTTGTATTTTTTACTTTAACTGGGAATAATTCTGTCAACTCCGCAAATTGTTGGTGGAGTTTACGCTACCAGCGCCGGTAAAGAACGGTCTTACAGTTCATGTTAATGCCTCAAAATATTATGATCAAGATCAAAGCTGATGAAAAATATGTTTTCACAAATAAAAATGATCTTTTATATTCTCATAATGAAATTTCGGTTATAGTAAACAAAATTTTTTTTTGTGCATAGGCACTTCGTTATACATAACCGAATATTGATTTGAAGTACGAGAATTGTTCATAATTGGAATAAACAATTATCGATTTTATTATTTGATGAAGTGTGATATATACATGAAACGTTAAATTCAAAGCGTCAAAAGATGAGAACTAACAAAATAGCTCTTAAATCACATGATCTTACTCTAAAATGTCTGACAGTCCCTTTAGTATGCTTGAAATATACTTTTGATGGGTACCAACAAAAATACACTTCGAAAAAAACCGTTATTTTTCAAATTTTATTGGCGTATCAATGTATATCAGTACAGGGCCATTTCTAGACATCCGGCGCCCGGGTGCAGTGTATAAATTGCTGCCCCGCCCACAGACCCTAGTATTTTCGTTGCCCATATACCAATAAAAGCTTTTTTGATAAATTATAGAAAATACACTAATTAATAATCATAATAATCACAGTATTTATAATCATGAATATTATTAATCCTTATCACGGTAAATAAAAATTAAACAAATAATGAAGGTGGATGAAGAAGAAAGAGGACCAAACAAACGAAACAAACGCGAATCAAGGTTGAAACTTTACAGAAACCGGAAGTGAGAATAGATTTTCAGAATAACATACACGAACGCATAAATAAGGCAATTTGGGAGCCGTTTGGAAGCAATAAAGACATAGAGGGCGCGTGGGCTTCATTACGGGATACCATTGTTAAAACTGCGATTGTAGTATGTGGTACGGCGGTGGTAGGAAGAAAGTCTAGGAACCGTGAAAATACTACATAATCAAATGAAGGAAAGGAAAATTACAGAATTAGTCAGCATGAGATTCAGCAAAGATGAAATGCTGTATGGTATAGACGAGATATTAGACCCCTTAGAAGACTCTTTTATACAATTATTAGGAGGCGAAGATATTGGACCAGAAAACTGTAACATAGAACATTAGGAAACATTATTTTTAATATGTGCATTAAAAAACCCAGTTGAAAAAGTCCCTGTCACTGAGGTTAGAGATATAATGAGGAACTTAAAAAACTGTAAGGCTGCTGGTGTAGACCGAATTAGCGCAGAAATGCTTAAATATGGGGGCGAGTACATACCCCACAGGTTGTGCGAATTGATAAATTTATTTCTCGAGATGGGAGAAGTCCCAGACGATTGGAGGAAAGCGATTATCGTACCAATATACAAAAAAAGGGGAGATAAAAGCAACTGCGGTAATTACAGAGGTATCAGTTTACTAAGTGCCGTAAGTAAAATATGCTCGAAAATACTTATGCGTAGGGTAACGGAAATCACAGAAGAAAATATATGGGAAGTCCAAAGTGGATTCATGTCAGAAAGATCAGGTACAGATCAGATATTTAGCCTAAGGTAGATCATAGGGAAAAGCTTGAGAGTAGGAAAGAAAGTTTTCTGTGCATTTGTTGAGCTAGAAAAAGCATTTGACAAGGTACATAGAAGTAAACTTTGGGAAGTCCTTAAAGAGTACGGAGTCAATGGATGGCTCCAACAAGCAATAAAAACAATATACACAGGTAATGAAGCTAGTGTAAGGGTAAATGGAAAACTAAGTGACTCATTCGATATGATGCAAGGCGTGAAACAAGGATGCGTTATGTCCTCGTGGCTCTTTATCATATTCATGAATAAGCGTCTTAGAACTGCCCTCTTCGACGAAGAAGGTGTAGATCTCGAAACAGTGAAGTTCGTAGTTCATCTTTTGCAGTTGACAACATTTTTGTGGCAGAATCAATCGAGAACTAGCAAAGAATGTTGAGTAAACTTAATACGAACATGAAAAACATGGGCCTTAAAATAGAGATAGGTATCTACATAAGGATAAGCAGGTTATCGGTAGAGCAGAGTCCATTCTCACAAATAAAATCATATCAAAAAAAGCTAAAATGGCCATACATAATTCTATATTCGTACCGACCGTACTATACGGTAGTGAGACATGGCCCTGTCAAGAAAAGGACAGGCATAAAATTAACGCGATTGGCGTAAAATCTGTGCGCGATAATCCTTGAAGAATGTGGTACAGGAGAGACACTAGTTGGAATATGGGAAAGAAATCAGTTAAAATGGTTCGGATATCTTGAAAGAATGAGCGATGAACGACTGACCAAATGAATGTATAAAGGTTAAGTATATTGCAGAATGCCCAGAGGTAGACCGCCAAAGGACTGGTTAGAATCTGCGAATGATACATTAATCCGAAGAGACATTAGAAGCCATAGAAAAAAAAGAGCTTGCATAAAAAAATGCATACACGTAAAGGAAGCTAGAGTAGTATGCCAGGGCAGAAAAGTGTGGCAACAAATAGTTTGTAAACAGAGTGACGATAGTGAATGACGCCTGAAGCAAAGACCTTGGATACTAATGGGCTTAAGTGGGGAACCACACATAACAACTTTGTGAGGTTCTTCATTTGGGGCGATCGCTAGAGAGATTGATCAGCAACCTGGGTCGGAGCAGTGTTACGGAACGAACGTGTAATTTAAATAAATAACACGATAATTCTAGATCAATCTAAAATATCTATACCTTACTCCTATATAACTATCTACCTTATACCTATACACCAGGGCACTTTCAGCAGGTGCTGACTGCCACGACAAGTGCATGACTGCCACCTTTTTTTTCTATCATTCTTTTCTTAGTTTTCCAGAAATTGAGCGAAGGATTACGGTCACGCTGAATTACGCTTCGGCGTCCTTCACACCGGGCGGTCTGAATTTTGTTTGTACTCAAATTCAAAATATATTTTATTCCAGAGGGAGGCATAATGACCGTGAAGGACTAGGAACCAGTGGAACGACAATATTTATGAGGTCCTCTTTGACCTAGTCCCGCGACTGCCAATTGGCAGTCCAACTATTTTCCAACCGAGCAAATCACGCCTACCCTGAAGGGGAAATGGCTAAATGGTGTAATAATAATAATTATTATTATATATTATTATATTATTATATTATTATATTATTATATTATTATATTATTATATTATTATATTATTGTATTATATTATATTAATATATTTTATATTATTATATATTAGAGCGTAGCTCTAAGAAAGCATCCAGAGACGACTGTTCTCACCTTCAACACTCACGGCAGCTGTATGAGGATAACAGCGGTAAAGACAAACTGCAAGCTACACCATGCTCCTAATTTTGTACCTACCACATCATCGCAAATGATTTCAAACATCCTATTAAAATAACTTATAATATCCTCATCTCATCAGTCACTTGACTTAGGCTATGGCTATGACGAAAAACTGGGTTCAACCGTGAAAAAGTTTATAAAAAAAAGTAAATAATAAGGCGTAGAGATGTGACGACCCCATCGCCCGAGAGCTCCAGCTCCCGCAGTCAGCCACGTTGCTTTGGGCTAACTCCCCAATGCAACGAATTATGCGGTTACGACACCAGTATCGCGCAGTGCCACCCACAATAGGCCTCTCTCGGATGGAGGCCATAGTTCAGTTGGGAGTGGCAATAGGAATAAACCAAGGCTACGGACAGGCAATGGCCTCGGACAAACGCGAGAACATTGATATAAATGGTCGGACCAACTCAGGAGGGATCTCCTTACTTGTTGGCCAAGAAGCTCACCGGCGCGAAGAGGATACATGAAGAGGTTACATGATCGTTGGGTCAATATGCACCCGGAATATGCTCAGAAAACGCCTCAGTATTTAAGAGATCAGGTATCCTTCTTGCGAAAAAACGGATATGAAGCTCTTTATCAACAAAAAAAGGAGCAACATTCTCCAGCGAACATCTTGCCCGTTCCAGCAAAACCACCTTTGCAGATAGCCGATAATGCCAACATGCAAAGTAGAAGATGTATCCACCAAAAAGTCTTCCTCAGGATGGACATATTAGCTGAAGCTAATACTGCTCTCCGCGATTTGCTCCCCAAAGATATTAATCTCTAAACTCTGAGCTGTGTGGTTTACGAGAAGGCGGTCTCCCTGCTTAGCGACAATAGGAGTAACTATACTTCAGTACGTCTGAGTAAGACTCGCGAGCGTATTGCACAGCTTCAGTTCAAGATTAGAACGGCGAGACTGCATGCATCAAATGTTCAGTGCGTGATTAGCTACATAATATGAAATAAAAAGTTTACTCCAAAAGTTAGGGTACTTGCTTGAAACTTGAGAAAAGCAAATCACAAGCGGGAGAAGTGTAAACTGATGAGCATCAAGTAGAACTGGACGCAAAAAATAAGATCTCTTTCAACAGCGAAACGGCCCCTTGAACGGTGAGTTAAGTGGATTTAGGAAAATTCCACCTTTTCTACTCATCTTTCGCGTCTGTTCAATAAAGCGTCACGTGCCGTTAAAAATCCGCCTAGTCGAGAAGAGATTCAAGTTTTCTGGCAGCAAGTATATGGAGATACTTATCAGCTAAATGAAGAAGCTTCTGATATATCACGCTTTCGTAAAAGGTTACAAGGTCCAGAGGAAGAGTGTCCAATAATTACTGCTGAAGAAATGA
Organism: Andricus quercusramuli; assembly: GCA_932178445.1. NCBI lineage: Eukaryota > Metazoa > Arthropoda > Insecta > Hymenoptera > Cynipidae > Andricus > Andricus quercusramuli. Next base: position 304,935 of record CAKNXH010001797.1, read on the forward strand.
AGAAAGTTATCGCTAGAACGAGGAACTTCTCAGTGCCCGGGCCAGATAAAACCAACAACTTTTGGTAGAAGAAGGTTACTTCTATGCACCAACATCTAGCTCGTATATTTACTACTTTCTTAAACGAAGAACAACCCGTCCCGCAGTGGCTAGTGGAAGGACGCACGGTATTGATCCCTGAAGCCGGAGATTTGTCATGTCCAAAGAACTACAGGCCCATAGCTTGTTTAAACACCAGCTACAAGCTATTCACTGGCATCCTCAAAGAGAGGATATTGACATCTATCGAGCCGGTATGGAATGTAATAGTCGAACAACGTGGATGCAAGAGAGGGCTGGCAGATTGCAGGGAGAACCTGTTAATAGACAGGTGTATTACCCAGGACTCGATCAGGTATCGACGCAATCTGTCCATGGCTTGGATTGACTACCATCAGGTATTTGATAACACGAACCATGGGCTACTTATTAAGCTCCTTGAGTACATGGAGGTGCATCCAAAAATAGTGAGATGCATGAAAGAGCTTATGATCTTGAGGCGGACAAGATTTGTCATAACATCCGACAACAGACAAGTGACTACAAGCTTTGTCACATATAAGAGGGGGTCTTTCGAAGAAACTCTCTAAGTCCGATACATTTCTGCATCTATCTATTGCCTCTATCTATTGCGCTCCGAGGCAAAAGCTCTGGATACCCATGTGGCCTGCCGAACAGAAGAGAATATAACGTCAAACACCTTTTATACATGGACAACCTCGAACTCTTCACTTCCTCGGAAGAGGACCTTGACATCCTTGTTGAGGTGGTCAATAGGTATTCTAAAGCGATTGGCATGAGCTTCGGACTGGACAAGTGTGCCTGCGTCCACTTACACCAAGGAAGACTAGAAACTACATCATCGCGTGGCGATCAGAATGCTCAATACATAGGCGGAAATAGCATTCAACATCTTGGTATTGGAGAAACATATACATATCCTGGAATACCGCAAGCGGAAACCCAAAACGTGCGTGAGTTAAAAACGGCACTCGGAAGAAGGAATCGTCAAATTCTCAGAAAACTTTGGGCTTCCGAATTATCTGGAAAGAATAAGATCCAGGTGATCAATATGCTGGCCGTTCCCATACTGCTTTACACGTTTGGTGCAGTAAAATGGAACGTAGATGAGTTGAATCAACTCGACCGAACCATATATATCTCCCTCGAGATAAAGGGGGTAGAGGCTTGCTAAGCTTAGAGTGTCTTCATCGAAGAACAGTTCTGGCTTTAGCCTACTCAGTTCTGGAAGCAAAGATCCCCTTACGTGACTCGTACATCAACATGAAGTCGCTAATGCTGCGGCGTTTCTATAACGTGCCGCAGATAGGGCCGCAGAGGAGCTCGACCTCCTATTTTATTCCAGCGACACTACACATGGTTTAGCATCACTAACACCTCCGGTGCTCAAAAGTCGTATACAGGAAGCACAACATACGCTTCTACTAAAAGAACATGGTGACAAGCCCCTTCATTGTAAATTCTGCGGCATCATTCGTAGAGGAGAGCTCTCGATGGGTCTGTCCAACATGTTTCTCAAGTTTGCGGGATTGAGATCGAAGACTGAGGGATTTCTTTTTGCCTGTCAAGACGGCGTTATAGACATCTTAGTTTACCGCGAGCGCATAATGAATGTACCTGTAAGCGATACCAACTGCCGAGCGTGCAAGCAAGAGTCAGAAACACTTGGACATGTTCTCTGTGGATGCTCTAAATCTGCATGCCACGGGTACACAGAGAGACACAATGCGGCTTAAAAGTGTTATATTACCATCTCAGGCACTTTTATGGTGTTAAACTACTGCCCGTCTTACCATACGCCCAGGGGGAACTTGAGTCCGTTGTGGAGAATGATCAGTGTAATATCTACTGGAATTTCTCTTTCTCCACTACACAACGTATCAGTACTACGAATCCTGATATTTTCCTCCAAGATCTAAAGAACAAGATCATTTACGTGATTGAATTCGCGCCACGAGCCGATGGTAATATCACGGCAAAGGAGGAAGAAAACGGGCGAAATATCAAGCACTTCTTTCCGAGCTGAGTAGGCTGTATCAAGGCTACAAAGTCCATCTTATAATTCTCATACTCGGCTGTCTTGGAGGTATGCAAGCTTCATTCACCAGCTAATTCAACAAGATTCCGGCTTGTCAGCGTGAGGCTCATTACATCGCGAACCGGATGCAAAAGGCTATCCTTCATCTTCAAGTGTCCCGTCTGCCGCGTAAGGTCATCCGCGACTCCAAGGAACAGTGTTGCCCGATGTTATCACGTGTAAATTTCCCGCTTTTGCTTACCTTCCAGGACAGACGGAGCAGAAGCGAATGACGTACATGTTCCATTTGCTTTGGGATTGGTTGCTTTAAGGAACCATGAACGTAGCTTCCGGAGCCTAAAACTTCTCTAAATAATAATAAATCTGAACGTGCCAGGAACATGCGACCGTCGTCCTACACTTTTTGGCTGAATTAAAAATATTATTTCTTTACTGAAGCAGTAGGGGAAAGTGGGATATGGTGTCAGTGCGAGGTATGGCGACTCTTACAAATAATGCTCGTGTTTGTCCATTTTCATGGTAATTTTTTTACGTAACATTGCTTTCTTTGGTACTCAGGGAAGCTATTTTATGTAGAAAAAGAACTAATACTATGAAACTCTAGAAACACGAGCATTATTAGCAAGACTCCCCGTGCCCCGCATTGACATCATACCCCACTTTCCCCTACTCGGCAACCTCGCATGGAGGATTATTATTACTAGATTTTTTAAGGAGTGGGAAGGCCCGTCGCAGTACTTGAATACGTTTTCGAATTTTAATTTCCTAAATAATCTGAGAGGAAATTTTATTTTGCATCTTTTTACCTATTTGGGAAAAAGTTATAACTTTCTTTGTTTTTGAAATAAGTAAGAAGAGAAATATTTTCGCACAGCGTAAAACTTTCTTCTTTTCTGACTTTAATTCGCTCCAAATAACAAACTATTTGGAAGTGTACTTGTAGTTTGTTTGACGGTATATTTCGCAAATATTATTAAAAATAAAATAATAACTTTAATAGTGGATGAAACTGTGCCACTCTTTATAAAATTGATAAAACCGAAAAAATACGTATCAATTGTACTTGAATATACACCTGAGAAAATTCGCGTTGAACAAATGTCACTTGTCATCTTATTTGTTGAAATAAATAAAGACAGAGAGTGCGAGATACGCGAGTCCTTTCTTGGGTTTCATCAAGTCACTGATAAAAAAGGTGAAGGACTTGTGCATGTTGTAATAAATAAATTAGAGGAATATGTCTCAAGCGTCTAGGATTTTTGAGGTCAAAGCTCCACACAGTTTCAGTCTTGCTGTCAATCATTCTGCAAAATTCAGTATCAAAGCTCCTGACCTTAGGGAATTATGCAACAGGCATATAATTATTTTTTCATGACAGCCGTGGAAAATGAGCGTGTTCTACTGCTTCCGAATTGAGCGTAACATCTCTCTTTTCAAGCGGCGTACATGAACCGAGTATATAATGTTGGACCTCGCAGTAGAACAGTGGTGTTAGGGTGCGAGGTCAACATTTCATACTAGTAACAAAATTGTGGCTCATGCGCTGTAGCACGTGGTTAGAAAGAGAAGGAGATAAACACATGTTTTCAGGCAGGAGCAGCGAGGACTACAAAACGGTGGAAACTGTCTAAAAATGTAAACTGTTTCAGTCCTTGTTTCATTCTCATCTAGTGTTGTTGTTGTGTCTGAATTTTCCCCCCCCCCCCCCCCTCCCGGTTTTTGTAAAATGACTACATTTTGAGACCCCCCGAGTCAGAAAAAACGGTTTTTATGAACATGTCTGTCTGTCTGTCTGTGTATTGTTTTCATGTGAAAAATTACTTTCGCTGATTCCATCACATGTCGACATTCTGAGGCCCCCTTAGTCAGAAAAAATAGTTTTTACGTCGGTGTCTGTCTGTCTTGGTCGAAAAGGAAATCTCTTTATTTATCTAAAACAAATTTGTTTATGTACACTTTGCAAAATAAATGCAAAAAAATTATTGTGGAATAAAGAACATATAATAAAATACATTTGCTTTATTTTGTTCTGTCCAATGCAGCAGTTGCGAACAGAGGCACAATATTGATAAAAAATCACGTTTTTCAAATTATGATTTTTTGCGGTTTTTTGAATGCGAATTGTTTCTAATACATAAAATATGACTTTATACTAAAAATGAGAGATTTTCATGAATTGTTTAAACAATTTATTATTGTTTTTAGCAATTGTCTCACAGAATGGAGTTAAAAAGACGCGGTTTTTTCACAAATTTCCCATTTGTTGTCCAATTTTCAATTAGAGGGAAGTGATAGTTCATCAATGTTAACAATAGTGATTGTTTAAATAATTTATCATAATTATTAATAATATTATATTTGAAAAATGCAGAAAAGATGCGGTTTTTTTCAATTTCTAGTTTTTTGTCCACTTTTCATTCAGAGTGAAGTAATAATGAATTCAAGTTAACAAAATAATTGCTTAAACAATTTATTATACTTATTAATAATATTATAATTGAATAATGCTAGAAAGATGCGTTTTTTTTAATTTCTGGCTTTTTGTTTAGTTTTCATTTGGAGTGAAGTAATAATGAATTAAAGTTAACAAAATAATTGTTTAAACAATTTATCAGAATTATTAATAATATTATATTTGAATTATGCTAGAAAGATGCGTTTTTTTCAATTTCTGGCTTTTTGTCCAATTTTCATGCGGAGTGAAGTGATAATGAATTGAAGTTAACAAAGTAATTGTTTAAACAATTTATTATTATTGTTAATAATATTGTATTTTCTTAATTGGTAGAATGTTGTGGTTTTTTCTGAAATTTTCAACTGTTTTTTTATTTTTTATTAGGCGTGACTTAATAATTGATCAGATTCAGCATAAATAATTGTTTAATAAAATTATTATTGTTTATGACTATGTTCATCTATATCGATTGCGCCTGATAGTTGCGGTTTTGGGCAATTTTTACCTTTCTGTCCTTTTTTCACTTAGTGAGGTAATAATTAAATAAAGTTAACAAAAAAAATGTTCAAACAATTTAATATTGTTTATAACTATCTATTCTTATATAAGTGCTAGAAAGTGGCGGTTTTTTCTAAAATCTTTCACTTTGTTCCGGCTGCTTAATTACTAACAATTAATAAATAAACATTAGAGAAAACTATATTTTAAATAATCTCTTTCCTTTTCGTGAATATATATTTTTCTGAAATAAAACAGATATTTAAAATTCTTTGTTTTTGCCTCTTGTGTAAAATAGCTTTTTTTCATTAAATTAATTCTTCTGAGCATTTGGAAAAGAGCAAAAATAATTCACTTAAAACAACAATACCTTTCGAAAAATCATTTTTGTTGTGGTTGACTTATTACTTGTTCATAAATAAAAAGGCAATTCAAAGTGAAAGATTTTAGAAAAAACCGCCATTTTCTAGCACTTATCTGAAAAAAGATAGTTATAAACAATATTAAATTGTTTAAACAACTTTTCTGTTAACTTTAATTAATTATTACCTCACTAATTGAAAAAAGGACAGAAAGGTAAGAATTGCCAAAAACCGCAACTATCAGGCCCAATCGATATAGATGAAGATAGTCATAAACAATAATAATTTGTTTAAACAATTATTTTTGATAAATCTAATTAATTATCAAGTCACGCCTAATAAAAAATAAGCAAACAGTTGAAAATTTCAGAAAAAACCGCAACATTCTAGCATTATTCAATTATAATATTATTAATAAGTATACAAAATTGTTTAAACAATTATTTTGTTAACTTTAATTCATTATTACTTCACTCCGAATGAAAAGTGGACAAAAAAACAGAAATTAAGAAAAAAACACATCTTTTCAGCATTATTCCAATATAATATTATTAATAATCATAATAAATTGTTTAAACAATTATTTTGTTAACTTGAATTTATTATTACTTCACTACTGATGAATATTGGACAAAAAGCCAGAAATTAAAAAAAAATCCGCATCTTTCTAGCATTATTCAAATATAATATTATTAATAATTATAATAAATTGTTTAAACAATCACTATTGTTAACATTGATGAACTATCACTTCCCTCTAATGAAAAATTGGACAACAAATGGAAAATTTGTGAAGAAACCGCGTCTTTCTAACTCCATTCTATGAGAAAATTGCTAAAAACTATAATAAATTCTTTAAACAATTCATTGAAGTATCTAATTTTCAGTAGAAAGTCATATTTTATGTATTAGAAACAATTCGCATTAAAAAACCGCAAAAAATCATAATAAGCGCCAAAAACTCGCAAAACCTATTTTTTCACTTATGGAGTTTTTGAAAAGTGATATTTTATTCGTATTCTATGGCTAATTTTGAAGAAATGTTGAGTTTCAACTTGATTGAGATAATATTGAGGATTCTGAATAAGATTGACAACAACGTCTTTTTTTCTTATGGGAAATACATGTTAAACTTCATGGGGCTTGCGCCACCCCTAAATATCATTTTTTTTCAAAACAAAAAAAATGGATTTATTTTTGGGTGGATTCGAACAAATTTGGGGGGTGTCCCGATAAAAATTTAAAAAAAAATTTCCAATGCATTTTTGGACCACCCTATGTATATTATACATATTAGGGTGGGTCGAAAATAAATAATTTTGGAATTCGAAATCGCTACAACGCGGAAAAGTAGCGTATTGGGGTCCTAAAAAAGTATAATTAATTTGGAATCGATCGACATGCAGCATGGTTACCCGCGCTCAAAAAAAAAGGTTTAAAAATTTCTTGTTTATATAGTTTTTCAATTTTATTGAGTTTCGATGTTGTTCTACATATCTGGAGGTCAAAAAAGTCTTCTAAATTTTTTTCGGATTTTCGTCTATCATTTTCCAAGAGATAATTCCTATTTAATTTACCATTGTTTTCGGACATTTTTTTTAACACGTTTGCAAATAGGAGGAGAATTATTTGAGGTACATGGAAACTTTTTAGTGACAAAATTGCATTAGGAAGAAAAATCTCAAGACCCACGAACCGAAATTGGCAATACAGCGAATTTTTAAATTTTGGATTTTAGTATTTTGTGAACTTATCTTCATAAATTTTAGTTAAACATTTTGGTGAGCATGTGTGGGTTTTTCAAACATAGAAATACACTAGAAAAAAAATCTACAATACCCAGGAATCGAAATTGGCAATACAGCCAATTTAAAAAAATTTTATTTTGGTATTTTATGAACTTATCTTCATAACATGTAGTCGAAATATTTTTGTGAGCATGTGTTGGTTTTTTGAACATAGAAATAGACTAGACAAAAAATCCACAAGACCCAGAAATCGAAATTAGCAATAGAGCGAATTTTAAAATTTTTTATTTTGGGATTTTATGAACTTATCTTTATAGCTTGTAGTTTAAACATTTTTCTGATCATGTGTGGGTTTTAAAACATAGAAATGCACTAGAAAAAAAATCGACAAGACCCAGGAATCGAAATTGGAATTACACCAAATTTCATTTAAGATTTGTGGATTTTGATGAATTTTTTTGTCGTATTTTTCTAGGCTTAAAAATTCAAAACAAGCTCGGAAAATGTTATACTTATAAATAAATAAAATAATTCTGTTAACTACAAAATTCCAAGATAAGAAAATTTGCGGTCATTGAATTTCGATTCCTAGGTCTCCTAGATCTTTTTAGTGTATTTCTATGTTTGAAAAACCCATATATGCTCAGAAAAATGTTTAAACTACAAGTTATAAAGATAAGTTCATCAAATACTAATATCAAATTTTTTTTCATTCGCTCTATTGCTAATTTCAATTCCTGGGCCTCGGGGATTTTTTTCTAGTGTATTTCTATGTTTAAAAAACCCACACATGCTCACAAGAATATTTAAACTACATGTTACGAAGATAAGTTCATAAAATACCATAATAAAACATTTTTCAATTCGCTGTGTTGCCAATTTCGATTCCCGGGTCTTGGGGATTTGTTTTCTAATGCATTTTGGTCACTAAAAAGTTTTCATGTACCTAAAATAATTCTCTTCCCATTTGCAAACGTGTTAAAAACAATTCCCGAAAACAATGGTAAATTAAATAGGAATTATCTCTCATAAAATGATAGATTAAAATCCGAAAAAAATTCAGAAGACTTTTTTGACCTCCAGGGATGTAGAAAAAAATTGAAACTCAATAAAATTAAAAAACTCTACAAACAAGAAATTTTTGAAACCTTTTTTTCTAGCGCGGATAACCAAGCTGCATGTCGATCGATTCCAAATTAATTATGCTTTTTTAGGACCCCAATACGCTACTTTTCCGCGTTGCAGCGATTTCGAATTCTGAAAGTATTTATTTTCGACCCACCCTAATACATATCCTCAAGCTCATGCGGAGTTGAGCGAATTTTGAGAAACAAAAAACTTTCAATGGGAAAGTTGTTCAAAGAGGTAGTTCACTTTTTCAGTGTAAATATGCTTCCTACCAAAATAATTATTCAAAATAAATCACCATTAGGAAACAAAGAATGTTAGTTTCTACTGCGCGGCTTGTTTATTCGCACGTATTCGACGCATTCCACAGTGTGACAAAAAGCACTGTTTTTGGACAAAAATGGCTGGACAATTTCATTTCCAACCTATTTTTATGTATTTTTTTTAATAATCTTCAAACTTTCATTTATAGCTTGTAGCTGTCATTATAAAAGATTCCAGCTGAAGCAAAATTTTTTGTTAAATAATGAAATCCGTGGCTTTTTTGTTTTTCTTATTTTGAATATATGCCCTTGGTAAAACCATTGTTGGGCAACCAAGAATTTGATATATTATGAGGATTTATAATTAAATAATCTGGCAGACAGTCTTGGGGTTTTGAAATGGAGGCAAATCATTGTGAAAGAACTGTCAATTTCATTTCTCAGTACTTTCACTACTTTCCAAAGTTCCCCCAAGTTTTGGCTGAGAAATCGAGTGTTTGAAAATTATTCCACGAGTTTTGGCTCACATTTTGCCACCTTTTACAAACTTTTTCTGTATGGATTTTGCCAGCTATCGTTCTCAGATAATGAAAAATCTCCATCAGATAATCTTTGGCTAATTTTTCTATTTTCGCAAGCTCAATCTCTCCTGTTGCTTTGAATTGTGTCTCCTTCTCCATTTTGTTCTCTTCTGTTATTTGTTTAGCGTCTTCCACTTCAATTTCCTGCCTATCAACAAAACAAAAAAACGTTGTAGACCTTATACCTAATGTGTCTCAAAACAGTATAATAACTATACGGAAGTAACTTTTAATCTGCTGGATCAGAGAGGAAATTCTTAATGATATTATTCTCAAATTTAGTTTGTATTTCGCATACAAATACACTGTTTGAAAATGTCTGAATGAGTCGGCTCAATTTCTTTGCCAGAATGAAATCAAACTTTATTTCCAGTGTCTTCTTGCTGATCATGCGAGGATCATGCGATGATGTATTTATACCTTTATAAAAAGCTTTCACGCTGAACGTTTCTGGTCGCTAGAAATTTGCTTAGCTCCCCAAGAGCTTGACGGTATAAATGTACACTGTAAAAAAAGTTGGTGTAATTTTGCATCGTGTCGCGATGGAAATTATTCGGTCTGCATGCGACGATTTAAGTTCACACACTTTTGTAAAAGAAAAATGCAGGATGTAAATGACCAGGACCACATTTCAATTTTGAGGTTGTGTTCGTGAGGTCATAAATTTTTAAGCACTCTAGCAGGATAAATAAAGCGCATATTACTTTTCTTAGATATCGTTTTGGATAAAAAATACATATTCTTCATTCACATAGAACTCATCACGATTATAGCAATATTAGAAGCTCTGAGACGTAATTTTATGATAAAGTCCAACGCGTTATCTTTTTCTGTCAGTTAGTTGATGGATTGTCGATTTATATCCGGTTTGTATTTTCTGAGGATGCTTTAACGTAACTATACTACCCGTTTGTGAAATTATGTTAGATACTGCAACTTTGCCAAAAAAGGTGTTAATTTATAAGCTCATTTAAATGTATTCACTTACGAAAAATTGACTACGTGTCACACTGATCCAATAATTTCCATCGTCAGACATAGTAAATTTACATCGGACATTTATTTCTTACTGTTCCATGCGGTGAAATTGGACTAGATCGTGAATTTCTGAGCGACATTTGTAAATTCACCAGATTATACATTGTAATTTAAAAATACCCTGCTCGTAAAATTACAATCTGATTGTAAATATCACAAAAGATTTTTTTACAGTGCATCATTTATACATTTTTTATGCCGAAATTTATAACTTTTAATCAAACAACACAAGAAGAGAAAGTGTGAATCTGGCGCTAATTTCAGGGTACCATTTCCCTGTAACAAAAATTAACCTTGGCAGTGTGAAAGGTACTCCGACGCAAGGTGTCGTTTCCTTTGGACTTGGGGTAGAAAACGTCACCTACTGTCAAATGCTTTTATATTCTTGCGGCAAAAACAAAAATTTGTATTTGCATATTAACTGCAAAAACTGCGAAAGCGGCAGAAGCTATAACTTTTTTGTCAAAAAAAAGATGTAGAATTTAATTTTCTATAAGAATATATACTTTAAAAAAATGCAATTTCTTTTGAAATTTTCTATGGGCCAAGGTCGTTGAACTCAACAAAATTATAGGTGTTTATGGAATTGGGCCCCTCAATTACAACCTGATTTACAACTCGTGATGAACCACCATACAATTATATAGATGCTCAAAACAAAATCTAATCCTGAATTTCTTGTTTCAGAATTAAGTTCACAGTCTGAACGTTTGCGTGATGGTGGCTCTAATCCTGGTGTTCATCGCTGTGGACCTTCTTCTTCTTCTCCTGGCAGACATTGTCCAGACACAACTCTTCCTCTTGCCAAACCTGATTATTCTGTCAGGTCTCCAACACCCGTCGAACCACCTGTTCGTGACAGGTCCAGGTCTCCTACTCTCAGGCAAACTTTCAGAACCGTACTTGGATATAGATTTGAAGATCTTGCATTTATTCGACTTATTCCCCACAACAATGCGAATCGGGTATTCGAACTCCGAAGATACGTTTTTCCCCCTGATAAACCCATTCGATTGAGAACAAGAACTCATATCCTTAGTCCCATGCCAACCGGAGAACAAATTGTGTTATCAACGTCCAACGGCGACGTCTGTGCGGTATTGGAAAAATCAACAAGCAGGCACACAATTCTTCGTGCAATATTTACATTTGTTTCAGGGTTGGGAAAACGAGCAAAAATGAATGTGTACAGCGGCGTGGTTGAAGAAATGACCCCAGAAGAAATCGCGGAATGTCCAGTAATCGCCCAAGGACTAATCAAAAAGAATTATAAAGTATTACGTATGTATGCCACAATTATTCACACCGATAATAAATCATAAAAAACGCGTGCATCAGTAAAATCTGGCGTTTTGCGCTCAGGCTTTATGCTTACCACGCGTTTATGCATGCACCTCTTGAAATTAATATTCAAGAATAACTTTTCACATTTACAATTATATTCGTTTACATTACACAAATGTTTAAAAAAATCTACCAAATTATCTTCAATATCACAAGTTTCATATCACTTGATATTGTGCCATTTAAAAAAAAGTTTGTTTTCATCTTTCCTTATGTCAAGTTCACTTGTAAATTTTTTTAATTATCAAACCACTCAGTTTAAAATTCGTAATTCTAAAATCATTGAGATAACAAATTTTTTATCTCAAACGCACTCGAATTATATTTCATTGACGCTTCATGATAATTTTTTTCAAATTCAAAAAATGTTTACATCAACGCAATCTATGTATTTGAGAAGTCAGTTTCAATTCATAAATGTCTGTGAATTCTAATAAAATATAAATTCAGTGAAAATTGTTTCCAAGGAGACACTTACATGCCTATCCAGAGTTCTCAATTTTTTAATTTTTTTCTGTATAAGGTAAACGTCCCAGTAATCGTGATCATAAGAGATTTCATTGACTTCAAATATTTAGGAAATTGTTTTAGGAGGATTATTTAAAAAATGATTGGTACCGATTGAAGCATTAAACATTCTAAAGTATTATAAAAATTGTTTTTACATTACATTTAATATTACTTTTTATTTATAAACAATTAAAAGTCAAAAATCACCGATGTCCCAGTTATCGTGATTTCCTAATCTGCCATGTACTAGTAAACGTGAGTCATTGTCCCAGTCTTTGTGGAAAAAGTTAAGTTTTCTCGAAATCAGTTTTTAGCGATTTGGAGGTGTATTTCAAGTATATTTTTGTATTTAACTATACACTGGAGTCCCTCTATAGCAGCTGTCTCAGGGGAACCCTTAATCAACAAAGATTCTATAGAGAGACTCTCCGAACCGTTCTTCTTCTCCTTCTTGTTTCTGGCTTCTTATAGCGCCGAACCGTAAACATCGCAACTCCGCTTACCTTACAAATGCCTCCCTCTCGTCCCCTTGGACCGCCTTGTCTGTTATAGAGGGAACTTCTATAGAGGAACTCTAGTGTACTTCAATGGAATGAAAGAAGTATTCTTAGTTTTATATTGATTGAGACCTCCGAGATGAAATCCGTCAAAACGTAACTTCAAAATCGAATCTTCTGATAGTTCTGATACGTCTGATGGACATTAAGATAATTAATCATAATAAAAATGAATTTTCTTTTGAAATCTTTAGTTTTCATCTCAGTTCAAAATATTGTCGAATAAATATGATAGGTAAAATGTATACTTACACTATATTAGACTTGAATTGCCTTCCTTTTTTAAATAAAGTTTGAAAAATAATATTGAGTTTTATAAAGTCATATAAGCTAACTTTGTGCTATAAAATAGCCATGTACAACATAATTATACGGGGGAAAAAAATGTACACACTGGTGACTTGTATAATTGACTTTTTTGCAAAATGAATTATAAACAAAATGACGAAATTTGATAAATGCAGTGTCTAGAAAAACCATGTGTATTTGGAGGTTATTTTTTGTTTACGTTGTCCAAATATTAAAACAATCAAGTAATATATGTCTATTACACATTCGTGTTCATATTATGCAGTATAGATTAATGTTACCTAATGAAAAAGTACTCAATAAATATTAACTTCACTGAAAAATGATAACCCGGTAAGAGAAAAATTCAAAAAAATTCCGAATTTGAATTCCCATTAGTACGTGAATTTTCCTTCATTGAAAGTTCCACCAACGAGTAGGAAAAAGAACCGAAACCTATTCCTTTTAATCGACTTGGAAAAATGTAATGGAATTGTATTGGGAGGAATTCAAAATGGAGGAATGCAAAAGAAAGAATGGAAAGAAAGAGAATGTCACTTTGAATACGCGAAAACTAGTCTTTTTAGTCCACTCAGAAAAATTTAACGGAAGCGTATCGGAAGGAATTAAAAAGTGGTGAAATGTCAAAGAAAAAATAGCAAGGAATAGAATAATGTCACTTTTCAGGCACAACTGTGGATTGAAATAAATGCATTTTCTTAAATAAATAAGTATTGTATTTGGGTAAATTATATGAACATTTTGTCATTAATCTATCGAACACAAAAAAATTATACGGAGTCAAAGAACGATCTATATAACATTGTAGTAATATTGGTCCAGTATAGTCGAAATCCAAATTTCTTAAATTTTCTGCTTACTATTTTTATGTTTGACTTCGAATTTTTGGTTTAGGTCAAATTTTTTCAACTTGACTGCTAAACATATGAAATCGTTTTTAGGGTTTAGGAGAGGAAAGGAGATGTTTAGTGGCCAACTTGCAACAATTTAACCTACACCATAAATTCAAGGCCAAATATATAAAAAAAACTGGTGAGCAGAAAACGGTATAGATACAGAAAGAAAAGTTAAGACAATGTAAAATATTATTATCAAAATCACTCCACCGTTACGGTGGACAAAAAATAGAAATTTCAAAACTTATATTCCACATAAACGAATAGAAACTATGCAAGAGCAGATATTTTGTAGACAGATTAGAAGGAATTAAAATAATCGAAAATGAAGCATGTCAGTATGGAATCAAAAATAATCATGACAAAAAAAATTGAAATTTCCAAACTTATGCTGCACACGGAGGAATAGAAACCATGTCAGCGCACACATTTTGTAGAGGGATTAGCAAGAATGAAGAGGAATTAAAAAAATGAAAAATATGTTCGACTGCATGTAACACAACACAAGTGGCAATCGTTACACATTCACAAAAATTAAATAATGCTCACTCCTCCATTTATATCTTAAAATATTAAATTTTTTCTATTCTTCTGTTCTTACGATTACTACTCACAGTAACAAGTCAGTCGCCTTTCCTAACCAAAATGTTGATCTATTTTCCACGTTTCGTGATTCATCGCCACCAGCAATACAAATGAATTTTTTTCACCCATGTGAACTATTTGTATAGAAAAACCTAATTTGGTTTCCACAACAAGCTCTATACAAACTCACTTCAAAATATTTTAGAATTGTATTTTTATCCGGAAAATACCTACTTCTGGCGTTTACACCTCAAAACTCTCGGTTACTGGGACCGTCCGGATTACTGGGATATCTACCTTACAACTTTTAACAAACCAGACATTTTTTTAAGATTTGTGTGTCAGATTAGCATAATGACCTCAGAATGTTCTCTGCTACCTTTTTCCTAAACTGTCTAATTGAAAACAAGAGATTTTCGATGTAATGGGGGAACTCACATAACGCGAATCCCAGTACCAGACTTTCACGACAGGTGGGGGGGGGGGGTACTGTAAGTAATTTTGGTTCATGAAAAAATTTATTTCTGAACGATTCGAAACATTATTGAAGAGAGAGAAAATTTAGATTGTGAATCATTTTCTAATATTGAATATCATTTAGAAAATATGCTAGATACATACAAAAAGTTATATGGAAAATTTTTTTTTTTTTTGTGACATCAAAATATGTCGAAAAGTACGCTGGAAAATTTTGGGCAACTTTTCTTAATTGTGCATGAATTATATTATCGGCCATGTTTAATAAAAAATCATTATTTTCTCCTAAGAAAGTTCAAGACTTACGAAGAATAAATATTTAAATAATGGTTTTTTACATTAAATTTCTTCTTACTGTCCCTTCTTACCAATTTTTTAACAATTATTAAATTTTATTAAATAAAAAAAAATACAGGCTTTCATAGAATTGGGCCCCTCAATTACAACGTCATTTACAACTCGTGATGTACCAACATACAACTGTGTAATTAAAACAAAAATGTAATCCTGTATTTCTTGTTTCAGTATTAAATTCACAGTCCGAGCGTTTGCCTGATGGTGGTCCTAAACCTGATTTTCATCGCTGTGGATCCTCTTCCTCTTATTATCCTGGCAGAAATTCTGCAGAGACGTCTATTTCTGTTGTCATGACGCATTCTCGTGCCCTGCCTCATTCTTCTGCCGGGTCTCCACCACCTGCCGAGCCACCTCTTCATAATAGGTCCAGGTCTGCTACTCTCGAGAAAACTTTTCGAACAGTATTTGGATATAGATTTGAAGATCTTGCATTTATTCGACTTACTCCGCACAACAATCCGTACCGAATATTCGAACTTCGAAGATACGTTTTTCCGTCTGATAAACCAATTTGGTTGAGAACAAGAACTCGTGTCCTCAATCCCATGCCCACCGATGAACAAATTGTATTATTAACGTCCGAGGGCGACGTCTGTGCGATATTGGCAAAATCATTAAGCAAGAACACAACTATTCGTGCAATATTTACATTTGTTTCAGGACTGGGAAAGCGGGCAAAAATAAACGTGTACAGCGGCGCGGTTGAAGAATTGACCCCAGAAGAAATCGCAGAATGTCCAGTAACCTCCCAAGGACAAACCACAAAGAATTATACAGTATCACGTGTGTAAACCACAATTCTTCGCACCGTTAATTAATTCCAAAAGAGGCGCGCGTCAGTCAGATCTGGCGCTTTGCGCTCGTTCTTTATGTTTAACTTGCGTTTATGCATCGACCTTTAAAAATTTAAGTTCAAGAATAACTTCTCACATTCGCAATTAGATTTGTTCACATTTTACAAATGTGTGTAATAAAAATCAATCAAATTACTTTATGTAGCACACATTTCATATCACTGGAGATTGCGCCATTTAAAATAAGTTTGATTTCTACTGTTTTATGTTCAGTTCACTTGCTAACTTTTTTAATCATCAAACTTTTCAGTTTACAATGCGTAATACTAAGCTCATTTACCAGATATGACAATGTAGCTTAGACTTATATTTTCAACCAGGAATATTTGAACTGCTTAATTTATAAAATAATATAAGTTTTAATCTTGTAGTTTGACGGCCGGGAAGAACCTTGGATTTTTTTTCCTCGATTGAAACGGCCATCTTGCTTATATCGAAGCTTCTTTGGCTTTCATGAATATATTCTCATCAATTGCCTGGCGCTCCGCGCTCGATTGAGGTTTGTAAAAAATGCTGCATTTTCTATAACTTGTTCAACCTCTCTAACACTCAGAAAAAAGATTCCTGAAACAAAAGCATTGTCTTCTTGCCTGTTTTGTTTTGAACCACGTGAATATATTTTATACAAAAATAGAATAATTTTGCTACGAGATTAGGTGAAGTTAGCCGCATAAAGATAATTTTTGCAGCACAGCGATTCCTGCTGAGACAAATGAAAATCCCCTTGACCTTAAATTTGAGAGGAAATTCCAATTACGTCAAGAAACATCCTTTTATCCCAAAAGGACATTTCTCTGAGTGTATATTAAATGTATGTTTCAATAATTCTTTACCTCGAAGTGAATGTGCTTATTCAGGTACTGTAAAATAAATAAAAAATTGTATTCTTCATCATTATTTTATTTTAGTGACCCTAAGATATGTCTATGTATACGAACAGTTTTTTTCCGATAATTGAAAAATGTTTCCTTTTATCCTTCGTAACATATGTGTGCGTATTATCAAATGCACAAAAATAACCATATAACAAACCAAAACCCTATTTTTTGAAAATAAAAAAGTTAAAACAAGAAATCACTACCATATTTTTCAACTTGAAAAAACTCCTGGATTTCGTGTGGCGTACAATTGTAAAAATAAGAGCATATTTTTTTTAAGTCTCTTGGCTGGTTCAAGGAGAATTACGCCCCTAGATATTACATTCGTGAATGCCCCCCACCCCAACCTTCAAACCTTTTTATATATTTTTCTATTTATCTTCCATTAAATCTCCTCAAATGTATCACAATCTCCTCATTCCACGACAACGGTTCTCAAGCAATGTGTATCCAAATTTTTTGCGTTGAAAAATCTAAATATCTCAGGAGGACAAGGTTGACGCCTTTAGTCTAAGAGACAACGACTATAGCATAGATTGTGTAAGCTTGTGAATCAGTGGAATATTCATTAGCTAGATTTTTAATCAAATTTCTGATTGATACATTAATCAGTTTGTTTTCTACTAAGAAAAGATGAAGATTGTCTGCCCTATTCTCTTATCCTTGGCCGTTATCCTGAATTATATTGGTGAATATAATAATATATCTCTTATATAGATAAATATATATTTTTTGCGAGCGTGTAAATAGTATATAAATAAAAGTAAAATAATTCTAATACTTTTATTATATAAGAAAAAATGTAACCACTAATCATAACCTTCGAAAAAAAGATCCGAATGTTGCTGGAGGCTTTAAGGCCAACGCAGGCAAAGAACGGTCTGAAGGTGAATGTTGATACCTGAGAATATAGTTATCAAGGTCAAACTGATAAGAATTATTTTAAGAAAAATTATCTTCCAACATTTTTTTCTAATGAAAATTTAGTAAGCTTAGAAAAAATATTTTCGCTGGGAATAGGGACTTCGTTAAACATACCCAAATATTCACTTGAAGTACGAGAATTGTTCATAATTATAATGAACAATTACCAATTTTATCATTTGGTAAAGTGTGATATATACATAAAACGTTCCATCGAAAGCATCAAAAGACAAAAACTAACAACATAGCTCTTAAGTGACATGAACTTACTCTATAATGCCTGACAGTCCCTTCAGTATACTTCAAATATACTTTTCATCGGTACAGACAGTGTATATATTGTATACCTTGAAAAAAAATCGTAATTTTTTCAAGTTTTATCAGCGCATCATTATGCATCAGTTACACCAGTATACGAGTTTTAAACAATTTTTTTAAATATAACATTTTTCGTGTTCAAAATGTGATTTTTCCAGTTTTGGACCTTGCAAATCATATTTATGGCAATTTTCATCATTATATTTGTAATTAGTGCATAAAAGTACATAGCATACTTTTACATACTTTTCGGAATTTTGCATTCGGCAAGGGGCTCCTTGCCGGCTCGAGAAGACCAATACATAAATTGTTTGACGAAGTTTACAGAAAATATTATGTATGATGTACTACAATTGTTGCAGTGAATAAAATACGAACATGTTTGATTAAACAAATTTTATAAATTGTTCCCTGAGAAATTGCGCGTGAATCGCATTCATATCTTCAAGCTCATGGAGAGTCGAGCGAATTTTGAGCCACAAAATACTTCCAGCGCGAAAGTTGTTATAAAAAGTAGTTTACTTCTTCAGTATAAATATGCTCATTATCAAAATAATTACTTAAAATGAATCGTCATTAAAAAATGAAGCTTTAGTATCGGCCACGCTGCTCGTTTATTCGCACGTATGTATCATCTCGACGGGTTTCACAGTGTGACAAAAAGCACTGTTTTTGGACAAAAATGGCTAGACAGCTTCATTTGCAACTTATTATCATTTATTTTACTTGATAATCTTGAGGCTTTCATATATAACTTGCAGCTGTAATTACATAAAAGATTCCAGCTGAAGCAAAATTGTTTGTTAAATAATAAAATCCATGACTTTTTTACATTCTCATCAGAAATTTGTGTAAAATTTGACCCCTCCCCCCACCGTTTTTGTCGAATTTCCATGTTGTTAAACGCCCTGAATTTAAAAAACAGGTTTTTTTGCGAATGTGTCTGTCTGTCCGTCTATATGTGTGTGTGCGTAAGTGTGTATATTTTCAGTTTCTTAGCACGACAACTTAGGAACGAATTGACGTATTCGACTTAGGCATTGGTATACTCTTCAAGTGTCCTAAAATGAAGGCCAAGTTCGTTAGCAAGCCATTTTGGTTGAAAATTAAAAAAATAAGTACTGTAACCCTTCTTCCAGCCTCTCAAGGGTAAGCTGGGAACCGTTACCTAAATGGCTGCGCCAACGCCGGTACAGAAAAGTGAAAAAAGTTGAAATTTGCACTTATCGTGCTGTCGGGCGCCAGACGCCTACTCGGCGTCACTCTAAGTTATTTCAGAAATTTTCAACGCTAATCTAGTAGAGAACTAGTAGAGAAGTGCTGTATGGAAGTGCAGGATTTGCTGGGAGTTCAAGTAAAACATTGTTAAATGAAGTTGATGTACTTCGTGAAATTCGCTCAACCGTGAGTAATTTTGTTTGTATGAAATATGTGTTAAAAATGTTTTCGATTCCTGTTTTTCAATTGAGTTGAAACCAGGATATCTTGAAATGATATTGATATTCAGAGAAAATTAACTAGATTTAGGCATAAGAGTCACTCCGAAAGTTCACGAAGTATTTTTTCACATCGAAGATTTTTGTAAACAAAAAAAATAGAGGCTTAGGATTTTACTTGGAACAAGCCGTAGATTCTTCTGATGCAGACTTTTAAAAAATTATGGAAAAAATATAAATTGAAAAAGTCAAATTCTAACTTCGCAGAACATTAGTAATTCTAATTTACATATGGCTCTGTAGTCCACACGAGCGATTTGCGACGAAAGTCGATTACCCTTCAAAGGCAAGTCTAGTCAAAGTAGTCTAGTAACTCCTATTCTTGAAAATCAGAACCATTCTATGTTAAAAATATTGGTGGCCCTTAAGGCCCATGCATACTCGAACGCAAAACTGAATGCGAGCGGGCGTTCGCGTTTGCGTCAGGATAGAAACTGTGTTAAGCAATGGTTTGGTTCACACTGGACAAGCTCGTCGCCGAAACGCTGAGAAAAAGTCTAACCTGACGCGTTTCACAGTTTTGACCGTACGCCTTCGCACTGGGGTGAGGTTTGGTTTATACTCGAACGCAAATGCAAACGCGTAGATGCGTTCCACTGTGCTATACATAGTGGGACCAAAGGGATATTTTTCGTTCAAAAAAGTCTACAGACTTCAATTTTGCCCCGATTTGCGATTTGTTCGTTGTTAATTGAAGAGCGCTAATTTTCAAAGAGCACCTTGGTCATGGTTTTTTCTAATTTTCATTTGTTCATTTATTATATGTTTTCTCAAAGTATGAGAAAATCGACATTGTCACATTATTATTTACCCTTCATCAACGGTTCGCATATAATGTGAATCACATTGAATCAACGCAAAAGTACTCCTAGAACATAAATAATTTGATTATTATATGTTTAAATTATTCTAAACAAATTAAATTGACAAATAGCCAGATATCGTAATTGTGGTTGGAAAACATTTGTTCTTAGCTAAAAATGCTTTAAATTATTGTGAGAGTGATTTTTATAATATATTCTATTAATATATGTTCAATAATATTGGTGAAAATCCAACAATTGTTGCTCCTTTAAACAAATGAAATGAATGAATATAAAACTTTGGCACTTTGTCCTGGAAAATAATTTTTTGACTGCAAATCTCTCTAACCAAAATGTGAAGTAGTTATAGTGCAAAAAAATTATTTTCCAGGCCACAGTTCCGAAGCTTTATGTTTACTTATCTCATTTCTTTACAAGATTAACAATTGTTTCATTTTAAAAAATATAATTGAACCTGTGTTAGTTTCAAGAATATCTGCATCAATTTACATGATGAGGGAAAATCAGAAATGGAAAAACCAATGATTACAACATTTTCAACAACAATAGTTTATAAATATTTTAATTCTTATTTTTTTCTAGGAATTGTTACTGACGATCACTCACAATGATTTAAAGTATTTCCAGATAAGAGAAATTTTTGTAAACAAAAATTACAATATTTTTTAAATATATGAAAATTTTGTGATACTTGGAGTGAAATAATAACAATAAATAATAACAAATGGTTATTGTTAATTTTACATATAAATAGTGACTGCAAATGCCTCTAACAAAAATTTAAAGCAATTTTGGTGCAGAAAATTATTTTCCAGGCCAAAGTGCCAAAGTTTTATATTTGTTTAAAACATCAACAATTGTTGTATTTTCACAAATATAATTGAACATATATTATTTGTAAGAATATCTGCATCAATGCAACTGATAAAAGGCAAAACACAGTTGAAAAAAAGCATGTATTCCAAATTTATGCCAAACATTGTTTGCAACTATTCTAATTATTAATAATTTATGGATATTCTTACTAACAATCACTCTCACAATAATTTAATGCATTTTTAGCTAAAAACAAATGTTTTTCAACCGCAAGTATGATATTTGGCTACTTGTTCATTTTATTTGTTTACAATAATTTTTTATTTGTTGTTAAGGTTATGGTCCATTCCGTTGTAAAAATGGTTATTATTGTATCACAATGAACTTAGCAGATAATTGTTCATAATGATTGTGCACATTCTAGTAATGTAACCCCTGTCGGATATTGCAGCGGCTTACGGTACAAGCCGTAAAAATATGTATAAATTAAAGGTAACTGAAAGCCTTTGAGTAGCAAAGCACATGTGCAGTCAAAGACCGAGAAACGAAGCTGTACCTAGTTAATATAAAAGTATATAGTACGCAGGTAGGCAAAGGTGGGTTGACAGACCGTCAGTAGACAATACAAAATGTGGTAGCCACATGTTTTGAAACGGCCGAGAAATCGCTAAAATGATTTTCCAACGAAGAATCTTCAAATTAAAAATAGGTATAATAAAATTTGGTTTCATTTTTTCTGATATCTATATGAATATAATATTTTTTAAATAAACAAAATAAAAATCAGGAACCTTGAGTTTGCTAGGAATTTTGTATTGAGTAATTAAAAAAAAAAAAAGTGAATCGGTTGCCACACTGCAGTGGACCGCGACGAGTTTTGCTGTTCGCCTCTACTCAGTATAACTCAAAAATGCGTACCAAAGTGCGTCGCGTAGGCGTTCGCGTTCGAGTATGCATGGGCCTTTAGGAGGGCCGATTCTTTAATGTCCTAAGAAGGGCTGGGGTAGAATGAGCGATTTGAGAAACACCCTCATTGCGGGGTCTCTCTCTTCTTTCCTCAGTGCAGGCTCCTTCATCTTTCCGCGGCAACTCCGGATGTCCCTGTGTGTGTGAGAGGGTTGGGTCCCCGCTGGGCGCCAACTCCAGATCTCCCCGTGAGTATGTGAGGGTTGGGTCCCCGCTGGGCGGCAACTTCAGATGTCCCCGTGAGTGTGTGAGGGTTGGGTCCCCGCTGGGCGGCAACTCCAGATGTCCCCGTGAGTGTTTAAGGGTTGGGTCCCCGCTGGGCGGCAACTCCACATGTCCCCGTGAGTGTGTGAGGGTTGGGTCCCCGCTGGATGGCAACTCCAGATATCCCTGGATGTGTGTGTGAGAGTTGGGTCCCCGCTGGGCGGCAACTCCGGATGTCCCTGTGAGTGAGGCTGAAAAGAATAATAGAAAAATGTTCTTAAACCCACCTTAGATGCACATTTTTGATGACCTGAAAATGTTAAAAATAGACGAGGGAGATGGGACAGGTTAAACAAATAATACACCTTCATTTTAAGATCCCAAGAAACGAGTTCGAATGTTCAGAATGCGTCGCAGAGCGCAACGGGTCCGTACCCAGGATCTGGGATGACTTGGAAGCACCGGGGCTGTACAGCCGAAGCGGCCACCTGGTCGTTCAGGGCTCGGTGAATTTGTCGTTGGAAGGCAGCTCTACACCCTGGACATTGCGCGTCTGGGGTGGGTCACTAGGCTGTGTCTGGTACGTCGCTGGCGGCTATATATCGTTGCGGAATCGACCTTGCGCGTCGTAGCTGCGATGAACGAGTGATGCCTGTGCTGCGGGAGCACTGATATTTATGCCCGTACCCGCTGAGCAGAGTGCGCCAGTCGGGTATGACATGGTGGGGGATGGGTTCCGGTTGGTTGCTGTGGTGACGCGCGCGAGCCAACCCGTGCGGCATTCGCGGTAGTTGGGTAAATTCTGGATGTCGCGCGAGAAGAGGGGATGTCGTTTGTCGCGAAGTAGCGGTGGCGCGGGAAGTAGGGATATTCAGGAGACGATTGGTTCCTGGTGAAAAACGGGGATATAGTAGCGTTGATTGGCTACAATGCAAAAACGGGGAATGTCAAGCTCTGATTGATGGGTATCGTGGGCTTGAGCGAAACTGGCTGTCGCGAAAGGTCTTGTGCCCTCTGCAACGCATTCCATTCGACCTGTCAATTTATTACTTCAAATATAAAACAAATACATATTCAATACTAACCTTAATAAAAACAAAAATAAGTCAAAACGTCGCGTGAAAGAAAGTTTTATAATTTGTCGATACGCTGGCGAGCGACAGCTCCTTAATATAAACGTAATTATATGGTCTTATTAACTTTAAAATAGTATTTCACTGCTTTTTAGTATTTCAAATAGGTTTTTCCAGGCGAAAAAAAATCGGTTCAGGGAAATATTTTAGTTTACTCCAAAATGGTTCCCCAGAAGCATTGAAAACAATCTCCTATTCATAACTTTGGCGTACCTGAAAATAGCATTTAACTTTTTTAAAGGCCACCGTGTTACTTGAAAAGAAAAACGATTTATCCTGATCACTTTTCTTGATGAAAAAAAAATACTGGAGTTATAGAATTTACGAAATTCCAAAAAACAAACAAAAATGAACATTTTAAGCCAAAGCACGATATAAAAAAATATTGAAGGAAGAAAACTTTGCATTTTGAACACCCTACAAAATTATCACAACAACTTTTCAAATTTTCTTGAAAATCGAAAATTCAAATTTTGACCGCACAAACAAAATAAAAATCCAAAATTCCATGTCGCAGTCAAGTTATACAAGATACGAAAAAAGATAAATCGACAAAAATGTTGCATTCAAGATCTACGAATTTGTTACGAAACACTTTTTGATAGGTGCGTAATTTTCGTTCTAATCGTGAAAAATAACATTAGCAATGATATAAATTTGAAGATCTGCATTCATTCGACTCAGTCCCTGCAGCAATCCGAAGCGGATATTCGAACTTCGAAGATACGTTTTTCCTGCCGATAAACAAATTCATTTGAGATCAGGGACTCGTGACCTTCAGCCCATTCCGAACAAAGAACAAATTGTATTATCAACGTCCAAGGGCGGAATCTGTGCAATATCGGAAAAATGATCATGCAGATACGCGATTCCTCGTGAAATATTTAAACCTGCTTTCACGGTGCCAAACCGGGCGAAAATAAACAAGAATAGCAGCGTGGTTGAAGAGCTGATCACAGAAGAAGTAACGGACTGTCCAGCATCTTCCAAAGAACTAATCTGAAAGAACTATACAGTATCACGTACGTACACCACAATTCTTCAGACCGTTAAGAAATTCTGAAAAACGCGTGCGTTAATTAGATCTGTCGCTTTGCGCTCGGTCTTTATGCTTACCCCGTATTTAGGATTACAGTTCTACCCTCCGAGCTGGTCGGACGTGTTTCCCGGTCGCTCCCTATCACTTCTTTCTGAGAGGTTACGTAGCTTATTCGTATTTTGTGTTTCGAAGAGTAAAGTGAGAGTTAATCGGTAGTTGTGACGACCAACGAAGAGCTAAAATCTCTCTAAATATGAGTACAAGAAAATGTAAAATCCATAGGAGCGAGTGTTCAACAATTGACTGAAGACATTAAAGTGCTAAAGAGCTTGGATGAAAAAATCTTAGAAGAACTGAAAATCTACAAAAGCAGATGTCATCGTTTGGAAGAGAAGAACAAAACATTCGAAGAAAAAATTAAAATTTTCTTGACAAAAAGCTTGAATTTTTATATGTAAAACAAAGATCGAGGAATATTTTTCTCTACAATGTGAAGGATGATTCGAGTAACAACAAGAATCTTTTTGACACGATTGACAAGATTTTCAAAGAAGCTAAAATTATTATTCCTATTAAGTGTTTTGAAAAGGTTATTAGAATTGGAAGAAAAGAGGGAACAAGACTTGTTCTAGTTACGTTTGTGAACTTGAGGTACAAAGATGAAATTGTTAAGAATGCTAAAAATCTGCGGTCTTTGAATGTATCTTTCTCAAACGACTTTACTTATGAACAAAGAGAAATACGCTAGAAATTTCGAGATTATCAACAAAAACTGGATCGTCTTGGAGGCCCTCAACAATTAAAGGAACCCGACTATTTATGGATAATCAGTATTTAGCTGTATCCTCAGCCGCGAAAATTGTGGCAGAGAAGTGTGAAGATGTTTATCATTCTGATGGAGGAATCTCAACATCATCTTTAAGGTATACTGCTAGCAGGAAAAGGGCAAGCGGTCACCCTGCAAAATCAGATTCTTCCAGCAAAAATTCCAATAAAAAAATCAAATACACTCAAAAAGGAAATTCGATCAAACTTTCTGTAAAGGAAACACCAGGAGGAGAAAACTCCAAATCGATCCCAAGTTCATAAACGATTCTCCAACAGTTCCAGCATCTCGAAATATATTTTGGAATGCAAGAGGATTTAATAATCTAGATGATATATATAACTATACCACTACAGATGACATCATATGTGTGAGTTAGACATGGCTTACTTCTTCACCTCAAATCACGTATCCTCAGTGTAATATCGACTGTCAAGTTGTCTACAGTACGGCTACCAGAGAATCCTCAGAAGGAAGAGCAAAGGGAGGTCTACTGATCATCAACAACGCAAACAAATATAAAATGGAAACGATATGTACGGCAGAGGATTACATTTTTATTAAACTCGAAGGTAATAGTTCTAATATAGTGATTGGATCAATATACTCTAGCCCTTATTCTAATTTTGAAAAGTTTTTGTTCAATATAAACGTAATAATCTTTGACCTGTGATTGAAATATCTGGAATACTCGATATTTGTGGGATGATTTGTAACGGTTTAATTGGCGAAATGAATCAATTAGAGGAGGAAACAGATGGGAGAAAGTTTTGAAAAAAATTGGTTTTTTGTCCCGAATGGGAGAACTAAAAGCGACTGCCCAGCTCAATTTACCTTCCTACGAGAAAAAAGTTCTTCAACTATTGATTTTGCCTGGTCTAATAGCGTGAGAATTCAATCAATCGGGGATTTCCAAGTGCTGAAAGTTCCAACTCGATCCGATCATTTTCCTATAGCTTCGACGTTACTAGATCACTCGACTTTAAATTACGAACACTATTCGAGCACCCCTTTTTCAAGTGGAATAATGACTTTGCTGATAAATTTAAAGAAATTATCCAGTACCCTCCAAATATTAACTCTGCAATGTTGTCGATAGATGACCTTTCAAATAATTTCATTAATGCTATTAAAGAGACAGCGACAGAACTTAACACGACTGTAAAACCGTCTAGAAAACTGAGTCGTTCGAAGCCATGGTTTCATATACAATGCAGAAAAAGTAAAAGAGAGCTGAAGCAAGTGCTTGAAAAATGCGAGGAACAAAAATTCAATCCTGATATTGTGTCGATTTATACAAACTGTAAAAAACTACATACAAAATTATTAGATTCCAAGAAGGAAGATTGCAAAAATTCCTTATTAGATTCTCTCGCGAATTCAATCGATTCCAAACAATTTTGGAAGATAGTAAATAGCTATAATTTTAAAGCTCCGTATAAAGATGATATAGACTTAAATACATGGGAACAGTGCTTAAAATCTCTCTACGCAGTCCGTGATCCAAATTCTTACTTAATATCGATTGACAATTTCCGAAATCCTTATCCAGACTCACACATAACTCTTGATGAAATTATTTCAAGCTTGAAACAGTCAAAGAATGGTCCGGGTGGTGTTAGCTACGACTTTTTGAAAATTTTTTCCGGCAATCTGATCCTTCACTTAAACTCGTTATTTAATAAAATAATTGATGAAGAAAATGTCCCAATATCGTCGTCTCAAACATTTCTTAGAATGATACACAAGAGAGGGGATGTCACTGATCCTGCTAACTACCGTCCTATTGCCTTAGTTTACTGTGTTACAAAGATTTTTACGCATATTCTTTCCAAAAGATTGCCAGCTTGGGCTGAAGACATGCGACTCCTTCCAGAGTGGCAGGCAGGTTTCAGGAGGAGAAGAGGTTGCAAAGATCAGATCTTTACCCTCAACGCAATGATTCAAAATCGCCTGAGACTGAACGGAGGCAAACTTTTTGTACTCCATGTTGATTTCAAAGCAGCCTTTCCCTCAGTTAGTCATAATATCTAATGGAACAAATTAATCTCGAAAGGTTGTGGGTCAAAATTTATAAGATTGCTAATAAATTTATACTCTGAAGCTAGTATTCCAATCAAGGGATATGGGCGTCACCGGGTCGGAAGAAGTAACGAAAGGAGTCATGCAGGGGGAAGTTCTAAGTCCAACAATGTTTACATTTTTAATTGCTGATATACAAGAATTCATGTTTGCCAGAGATATTAGAGGTGTATCATAAGACCATTTGTTGTAAATATTGCTCTTAGCTTACGCGGACGATTTTGCTTTCTTTGCGGACTCCCTGGTTGGAATGCGTAAGATTCTTGAAGGATTATCGGATTACTGTAGGACAGGGCTCTCCAGAAGGCAGCCAGAGGCTGAAAAGACTGACAGTGTTACCCGCGAGACTAGGTCAAACCAGGCCCTTATAAATTTTCTTCGAACTCGTCCTTCGACTCGTCCCTAATCCTTCACGGTAAATTACAGTTCGAAATGGAGAAATGCAATGTATTGTGAAATCGAGTAGAGAAAAATCAGACCCTTCAGTGTGAACAATGAGCTGCAACGAGCCGTGACCGTAATTACCCTAACCCTTTTTAGGATTCCTGGAAATCGAAAAAAAAATGACAGAAAAACTTCGTGGCAGCCGTGCACTTGTCGTGGCAGCCACCACCTGCTGAAAGTGGCGAGCCCTCCTGTAGGATACATGAGCTTGAAGTCAACATAGAAAAAACGAAAATAGTGATCTACAGAAAGGGAGGCTATGGCCATGACAAAAAATACCCACCTTTTATGTGCGGAACCTCCGAGATTGATATTGTCAAAAGTTATATCTAGCTGGGCACCCCATTCACCCAATCTGCACTTTTCGTCTGGGCAAAAGATGAAGCTGTTCGTAAATCTAACCTCGCTGTAGGATCAATGATTTCTCTGATTCACAGATTAAAAATAACGCATGGTACCCTATTATTCGACGATCGATACACGAAAAGATGTTATTTAAGGTTAGGAGAACTGGAAAAATCAAAAGATGATTTGTTAACCCTAGAGAAATACAACTGGGCCCGCCAGGTTAGAAGAATATCTAAAAAGAATGGAATAAAGGGCGACTGGGAATTACTTTCTCTTGCCTCTCTACAAAAAAAATAATAAATCGGCATGGATAAACGCTTATGATAAAATATTATATCTAGAAGATTTACAGAGAGCCCACTCGTCCTCTACTTTAATACTTTAGCCTCAATTAACCTTGCGAGAAGGACCTCAGAAATATTTCACCGTGTTAAGAATAAAACCTGCAGTATGAAAGTTGAAGGTTATTGCATCTACTGTCATGAGAATTGTTTTAATACAGAACCTGTGTACCACCTCTTAGTAGAATGTCAATTTTGTAATACTGTAAGATTTTCATGTATAAGCGAAAGTATGGATATGTGTGAGATAAGAAATGCCTGATTGAATATGCTAGATAACCCTGAAAATGATTCTATCAAAAAAATTATTATGTTTGTTAGTAAATTTAACGAATGAGTATTATAATTAATTATATACTTCGAGTTTTTTTTTATTTGCTCTCGTTGCAAGTACGGCTTATATCCTCCGGGGTGATGTTTACCATCAATCTTAATTTCACTTTTTGATTTTATTTATTAGAATAGCAGTTAGTTCCAGAATTTAACTGTAACCTATTTGTATGAATCTGATGATTCTCAAACAAATAAATAACAACAAGCCCGCGTTCATGCATAGATAAGTATCAAGAAAATAAAAAAATGTCCTCAATGTAGTTGCAGTGCCAAAAATCCGGTCTCTGAAAAAACAAAGTTTTCTAAGATTTCAAGAAGTTAGAAACTTAGAAGGGACAATCATTTAGATGATGTTTTTTTAAATTAAATTTTTTCTTATTGTATTTTCTAGCCACTTTTTTAAAAACTCATTGAATTTTATAAAATCATAACTCACTTTTCTTAGGAAAAATATTCCCTACAACGCTACTACATGCATTATTATTTATATATTTCTGCAGGTGGAAATTCATAACTTTATTTTTCTCTATTTATAAATTCATAAGAGCGAAAATTCGAGAGAAAAAAGTGAGGAAAATGAAACGTTTGCAGGCCAACTTATCAAAGCTTCAATTTTTACATTCATTTGAATAGAAAAATGCTAATCTGAGTGACATGTTTTTTTTCTCGAAATCTCTTTAGTAGATTGTAGAAATAAGAATATCCTTTTTTTAAGTCTCTTAAATCAAAACTGAAAATTTTGGTTCAGAAAGTGAATTTTCGTATTTTCATTAGAATTTTTGGTTGGTGAAAACACAACCAATGGTAAGGCTGGTAAAGAAAAATACGCCCCTTAGATTACATTTTTAGGTGAGCCCTCCCCCAACCTAGAAACCTTTCCATGTATTTTTCTATTTATTTTCCATTAAATATCTTTAAATTATGTTACCAAACATGCTAAGTAATTTACATTTTTTATTCGATATAACTTACTTATTTTTTTATAATAAATTACATTTATTGCTTATTATTAGAGAAATGAATATGTTTTGCTGAAATTGTGGAATATGGTTCAAAATGTATGAGGGCAGGTTAGTCTGGCCTAGTTCAGTTTTTATTTAGTTCAACTAATGCACTTTCATAAATTATGTTGTAGTTAGGTCTCCCCATGAAAGAACAAGACGTAGATTCATTCTAGCGCGACGGAGTTGGCCCCTGGTGACTACAAATCAAAATTCGAAATTTGGAATTTTAAAATATACATTACTGTAGAAAATTACATTGCACATCTTTTGTTTCTGCAGAAGAAAATCGTATCTTTTTTATTATTTTAACAAATTGCGAAAAAAGAGTTTTTTTAAACGTCAATTTTTAATGAATTTAAAAAGAAATTTTTTTCGGGTTTCAGTTGTGTACAAAAGTAAAAATCTTGCTGAAGTTTCGTGAACATTGGAGTTCACTTCCTCAGGGCTGAACTGAAACTGAAGTTCCAGGTTATGTTGGTCTTATATATGTATTCCCTACGGTGCCTGTCATTGGCCAGAGCACCCCATGGTGGAAACTAGTCAAACTTGATTGGCCAATCAAGTCTTTTCTAAAAAAGAGCCGGAGGGAGGAAAGCCAAATCAGATTGGTATTACATCCATTGTCCCTATTGAAGTTATTAGGGTGTTTTTAAATTTCGATTGCTTCTCTATGTTTTCTTGGAAAAATATTGTACGTTTTTCCGGTGACGCTTGTTTTGTCAAATAAAATCCTATGTCCCGTTTAGATATTATGTTCAGATAGTACCGATTGCGTGGAATGTTTCATCCTGTCTTTTCTCTCATGCTCCTTTATACGTGGCTTGTCGCCCTCCCGGTTTCTGTAATATATACCCTACATCTTTCCAAGATTCTTATAGATATTATCATCCCTATAATGATATTAAAAAACGCCCAGAAACCATCCCCAGTACATTAAATGAACCCACTCTCAGTTGCCTTCGACGGAAGCAGCCAAAACAATTTTTAATGAAAAATAATCACCCACGTACTTTTCCATGACTTTATTAGATATTCTTGCCCCTAAAATAAAATGTAACAACCCTTAAAAACCACCCCTCGTAAATTTAACATATCACATCTCAGTTACCTCCAATAAAGCAGGCAAAAGAATTTCAAATTAGCGATAGTCACCTGAGACAACTTTTCAAGACTCTATTTCGTATCGCTATACTTACAATAATATTACACATCCCCAAAACATCACCCCTAGTACATTTAACGAACGCCGTCTCAGTTACCTTCGACTTATGCAACCAACAAATTTTTAAATTAGAAATAGTGATCGGATACCCTTTCCTGAGACCCTAGTTGATATCTCCATCCCTACAATATTATAAGACAGACCAAAAAACCACCCCTAGTACATTTAACGAACGCCGCCTCAGTGGAAATTAACTAAAGCACTAAAAAATAACAAATTTGAAATTGTTACGCCAGGCACCTTTCCAAGGTTCTAGCAGATATCGTAATTCGCACAATAATATTATACAGCATCAAAAACCCACCCCTAGTACATTCATCGACCCCTGTCCAACACATAATTAGATATTCTAATCCCTACAATAATATTCAAAAGCCTTAAAAAAACACTCCTGGCACATTTAACGAATCCCGTCTCAGCTGCTTTCAACTAAAGCAGCCGAAGCGTTTCAAAGTAAAAACAGTCACTGTAGACACCAACTCAAGATTCTATTTCATATCGCTATACGTACAATATTATTCAACATTCCCATAAAACCAACCCTAGTAGAATTAACAAACCCTTTCTAAACTGCCTTAAACTAAAACGGGAAAAAAAATTTGAAATGAAAACTAGTCATTCCAGGCACCTTGCCACGGCTATAGTTTATATCCTCATTCTCACTGTCACTTTGAGCAACCCCAAAAAATTACCCCTATCACATTTATCAAACCTCATCTCAGCTACCTGCAACTATAAGAGCCAAAAAATTTCAAATTAAAAATAATCACCCCAGACATCCACTAAAGTCTTCTGAAGGTGTTTGGTGTGATCATTTTTTTTCCTATTTTTATGGTCTTTGTCAAAATTTCTTCGTCAGGGATATGTTCGCAGTGAATAATGCTCCCTGAAAAAATATTTGATAATTTTCAATACATGCGTGTACTAGTGAGAGATGACTGAATGACTAATTGTAATGCCTAATCATCTACCTAGGAATGGATCAGTCCCCATTCGCGCAGATATGAATCGTATATTTCCAAGATATATTTTTTATAAAACTTTCATTTGAGAAAGAACAATGGTCGCCTAAGCTTGGCGAGACTAATTATTCAGTTTGTGAATCATTTAGAACTAGTGAATTCTTTCTTAGCATTATTTTTACCTAGGCAGAGCACCGTCATGAAATGAGTTTGATGACGTCTTTTCTTATATTCGCTAAGTGAAGAAACCTTATTACAAGGCAATAAAATCATCTCTGTATGTGCGTCATCAGAGGGATTTTTGCGGGCGTATGTTTGCACTTTAAAATGCACCCGGAACAAGTCACTTGGTCATTTTTGTTGAACGCGGGCACTAAAATCATGAAGAATTCAATTTTGATTCTGACGTGTCGCATTTTTTCAATGTAATTTTAGCCACATTTCTTATAACGTTTACAACGTTTTCAAGGTGTTCCCGAGAATTCTACAGAATTCAGGTGTCTTTTACAGAATTGAAGATAATTTTACGGAAATCAAGAGAGTTCTACTCAATTCTCACCATTCTAACTCTAGAGAATTCTCTTGAATTCAGAAGAATTTAGCTGATTTCAAGAATATTCTGCTGAATTCAAAAGAAGACACGATAATTTGACTAAATTCAAGAGAGCTCTGCCAAACCTCGGAGAATTCCACTTGATTTAAGAAAATTAAGCAAAGTTTAAGAGAATTTTACATATTTCAAGAGAATTCTGCCGAAAGTTAGAGAATTCTGCTAATTTAATGAAAGTTCTGCCGAAATTAAAAGAATGCTACTGAATTCAAGATCATTTTACATAGTTTAACAGAATTCTGATGAATTCATGAGAATGATACAACATTCAAGAGAATTCCACTGAATTCAAAAAAATTCTGCTGGAGTCAAAAGAATTTCACAACATTAGAGCAAGTGTTGCTGATTTTCAGAAAATTCTGCTAAATTCAGAAGAATTCCTTACAATTCAGAAAAATTCTACTGAGTTCTCGTGAATTCTACAAAATTCAAGGGAATTCTACAGAATTCATAAGAATGTTATCTAATTTGGTTGATTGTGGAACATATGTTTTTTAATGTTATTATCTCCTTGACGTGTAAAGTTATACCCCAGAGAGTCACAACCTACTGGAAAAGCGAACGGAGGAGAAATTATACGAACTGAACTTGTGTATGCACACACTCTTGAAGACGGCACATGGAATGACGACCGTCTAACGGGAAGAATATTCTCTGTGTCGAGTACCGTGTAGGAATCGGGCTGCCACATTTGGGAGGCCCCAAAAAAATGGGTAATTTGTCTATAAAGTCGGCAAAAAATGGTAGCTAGTCGGCGAATCAAAATCGCTGCGACTCTAAGCGATTGATACGTGGACACACTTCTGCATCATCTCCTACAACCTAGGACCCCACAACCCCAAATACGGTCCTGCGAATATCCAATATCAGGTTCTAATTTGCCGGATAGAAACCGATTATGACCAGTAAGAATGTTTGCTGTGTCGAGTGCCGTGTAGGAATCGGTTAGGAACCAGTCAGAAATGAACTTTGGTCTGCCAATATTTAATTTCTGGTTACATTTGCCGGATAAGCACGTGTTAGGATCCGGGTATTTTAAGCAGGGCTGGTTCAAGGAAAATTACGTCCCTAGATATTACACTCTTAAGTGCTCCCTACCCCAACCAGGTCGCCTTCTAGAGTACACAGACCTTGCCCTCGCATGCGGGGCTCTGCGGGGGTGGACCTTTATTTCCCTAGCTACTCGTGGAAATTCTAATGGCGACTAATACAAATTTAAACAGGAGCATATGTGAGGAGTTGGAGGGAGAGATGGACGTAGTGGATAAGTTTGACAGAGTAAAAAGACTGATGCCAAACAGGATATAATGGAGGCGAACAAGAATGTAGAGCAGGGTCAAAGACTCATTGACGAACTTAAAGAGGTGCTGGAGGAGATGCAGAAACTCTGCAACTCCGACCGAAATAAGTCCATGCCCATTAGGGATGGATTGGAAAAGGCTCGGAGAGTGACGGGGCAGCTGGAATGGAACGTGCGGTTCATAGACGCAAATTATAAAGACGCGATAAAGTTCGTTGGAAAGGAGGCAGGAAAAAAGAACCTTCAGAATGTAAGAAAGATGAGAGAAGACACGAGCCAGAGCGGGCCCCCATCTGAAGAAGCCGTGGAGGCTCCCACTACCCAACTTGGGAAGCGTGAAAGGGAGTCTTCATTGAGTCCCGTGTCAAACAGAGGGTGAAGAAGCCGAGGACCCGCAATACTATTGTGGCGTCCTCGACCCTAAAGGGTGAGGATGTGGATGGAACCACTCCTGCGCCCGCACCCACGAAGAAGGAGAAACAGAGGAGATCTCGACCCGAGGCCGTCCTGATAAGTGTAAATATCAGGGGAGTCAGGCAGACCCGTAGGGGAGAGGTATTGTGGAGGTAGGGCCGGCTGCGGATGGCAGATCAAAGCTGTCCGCGGCCATCAAGGATGCCGTAGGGAGTAAGGGGAGCGTGCATGACCTAGTTCCCCGCATCGAAGTCGAGGTCCTGGACCTCGACTTAATCACAGATGCAGAGGATGTGGAGGCTGCTGTCCGAAAACACTTTGGAAGGGCAGCAGCTGGAGAGTTAAAGGTGTCCATGACGAGGAAGGCCTTCAGAGGTAATCTGAGGGCCTACGTCGAAATGAAAGAGGATCTGGCGAAAAGATTCCTCCGCACAGGACATTTCAAAGTGGGATGGGTGTCCTGTCGTGTGCGGAGGAAGACAGAGTGTATAAGGTGCTACCGCTGCCTGGGCTTTGGCCATATGGCGGCGGGATGCAGGGGTCCGGACCGGACCCAGGCCTGCTGGAGGTGCGGCAAGGAGGGCCATAGGGCTACGGCGTGTGAAAGTACGCCGCAGTGCTACCTCTGCGCCGCCAAAGAAGAGAAACCCCGGACCGACCATCTGCCGGAGACAATGCGGTGCGCGTCGTTCAGGGAGGCCGCCTCTTCGAAGAAGCCGGATGAACGACGCAAGTAGCAGATCATACCTAACCAAGATGCCGAAGGTCGACGAGCTCGGGTTGTGGTACCACCACACCACTGGGGATGATGCGTGCATCTTGATTGGGAGAGAAGGGTTGAGATGCCAAGCTGGCTGAAATAGATGGAAGTCGAAGCACGACTTAATGGCCTTACTTCCATGTTCCTGAAGTAATGCGAAAGCGGATTCCGGGAACATGGGTTTGCGGGAAGAGGAGGTGAGTTTAGTGGGTATTACCGTGTTTAGGTCGAGTTTCACAGTCAGTGTGTAAATGCATTCTCACCTCCTCTAAAAAAAAAAAAAAAAAAAAAAACCTTTGAACATTTTCATATATTTTATTATTTTTTTTCCACTAAATCTTTTCGAATCTATGACAATCTCCTCAATCTATGACATCAGTGCCAAAGAAATGAGTAACCAAATTATTTTCGTTGAAACGG
Organism: Andricus quercusramuli; assembly: GCA_932178445.1. Taxonomy (NCBI): domain Eukaryota; kingdom Metazoa; phylum Arthropoda; class Insecta; order Hymenoptera; family Cynipidae; genus Andricus; species Andricus quercusramuli. The sequence goes on from CAKNXH010001797.1 coordinate 340,659, forward strand.
ACTCTTATCAAATGTAAATATCTCAGAAGGACAAGGTTGACGCCTTTAGTCTAAGATATAACGACTGTAGTATAGATTGCATAAGCAAGTGAATCAGTGGAATATTTATCGACTACGTAGGTAATTAAATTTCTAATTAATATATTAATCAGTTCTGCTCCTACCTAGAAAAGATGAAGGTTGTCTGTACTCTGCTCCTATCCGTGGTCGTTCTCCTGAATTCTATTGGTGAATATAATAATATAATATATCTATTCTATAGGTAAATATCCTTTCAAGTTAAAGGCAACTCAGCATTTTCGATCCGAAGTTAATTTTAAAAGTATATATATATTTAAAAACAAAGTTAAACAACCACCGCAGGGTACCACTAAGAGCAACTGCCATCTTGAAAAAATGTCAATGGCCCCCAGTAGAACCGCGGTAAAATACACCTATGGCCACGTCTCACATCCGTGAGATGGGTGGTCACAGGGCACGACGAAATCACAACGACAGGCCGGCGAAACCCTCGTGTGTCTTGAGGACACGAAGCGACCCAAGGATGACAGCTTTCTGCATCCATCTCGCAAGAGCCTTGGCATATTTTTGGCACGCGGGTATGGCTTTAAGGTTACGAACCAGCGATAATTTCACACCTCCGAGAGCACCTATCACAAGAACAATCACTCGTACCGAATATTTTGGGTACAGTCGAAGCAGCTCTCTTTTAAGGTCTTGATATCTCTCCTCTTTTTCTTTCTCCTTTGCAGTGATGTTGTATTCGGATGGAGCCGAGAATTCGATCACGAATATAGTTCGTTTCTCGAAGTCTTGGAGAACAATGTCAGGCCTCGAGTGCGCAACGGAGACTGCTGCCCGAAAATCGTAGTTCCAGAAAATCTGGCACTTCTCGTTTCGGACAATTGACTCTATATCCCTTGGAGCGTTCGGCAGGGCAGGGTCGCGACCAACACCGTAAGAGCGACAAAGGTGGTAATAAAGTACTCTTAGGGCCGCATTATGTCTATAGATATACGTTGTTCCTGCGTGGGTCGGACACCCCGATAGTATATGTTCTAGGTACTCAGCGTGTGCATGACACGCTCTGCACCTATCACTGGGAACTTCTTGACATAAAATGCGGGCGCGGTATGCTAAGGTGGAGATTACACCGTCCTGGCATGCGAAAATAAAGCCCTCTGTACCTGAATTGAGCCCTGATGATTTGAGGAAAGCAAAAGTTTGCTCCTTCGACAAGGACTGTTTTTCTACATTTCTGTGAAAGTTTCCGTGCATTTGCTTGTCGAGTAGCTCTTGGTGAAATTTTCCAACCTCTGCTTTCTTTACTTCGGCTTTTAAACGTGAAGCATCTAGATGGAGTAATGCACTTTCCTCACTTCTGATGTTAAAATTCAGGCCAAGGGTCTCGGCAGCTTGCTCCGCGGCTTTGTAAAGGAACGCCCCTTCGCCAATCATCTCGTGGTTTCTGACCATCTTTAGGAGAGGATCTCTGCCATTCGCAACGATGTAAGCTGTACTCAAAACAATTCGGTTATGAAGACACTGGAGATTCAGAATTCCGCGTCCGCCTTGCTGGCGTGAAATGTATAATCGCGGAACTGCGGAACTGACGAATTGATATGCAAGCTTTTATGCATATGCATGATCTTACGCGTGGTGACATCAAGGGCCTTAAGCTCGTTCTTCGTCCATTGAACCACCCCAAACGAGTAGAGTAGAACTGGGACGGCAAGCATGTTAGCCGCAGATACCTTGTTCAACGCCGACAGATTGGAAGACCAAATCTGTCGAAGAAGATGCTTGTATCTGCTTCGGAGAGACTCCTTCACTGATGTTACGTCCTGAATGCGGCTTTGAGGCACGCCCAGGTATGTATAGGTCTCTCCAGTGTTAAGATGTCTAATAACACTTATATCCATAAGCGCAGGGTCCTTGAGAACGCCAGTAATCTTTTCTTTCTTCAGATGAAGTTCGGCACACTTGTCCAAGCCAAAGTCCATCCCAATCTCTCTTGTGTAGTTATTGACGATATTTATAGCAGTTTGAAGTTTGGTTTTACGAGCGGCATAGATCTTCAGGTCATCCATATAAAATACATGAGTGACCTTATGATCACGCTGATTAGTGTCGCCACAGAGGTATCCAGGAGAATTTCGTAGTGCGAGAGATACAGGCAGAAGTGCGATGCAAAAAAGCAAAGGGCTCATACTATCCTCTTGAAAGACGCCCCTCTGGAAGGTGACCTTGTTCGTCGTCAGACAATGATTTCTAGATGAGATGGTAAATCTAGTTTTCCAAAGAGGCATCAATCTCTCTATGCATCTCACTATGTGTGGATGTACCTTCAAGCTTTCCAACAGACAGATGATAAGTCTATGAGAGGTTGAATCGAAAGCTTTCCGGTAGGCAATCCAATCCATTGACAGGACGCGCTGATGGACTGTAGCATCTTTACAGACACACCTGTCAATCAGCAGCTGTAAAGATCTTATACCGTGTGTTCAAACAAGTTGTTGGCCTGTAATTCTCTGGTTTGGACAAGTTGCCTTTTTTCGGTAGGAGTATAGTGCATCCTAACACCAGCCACCGCGGAATGGGCGTCTCCGACTTTAAATATGAGGTGAATATGAGCGCCAAATGTTGGTGTATAGAAGTAAACTTCTTCCATATATATATACATACATATACATATACACATATATATATATATATATATATAATATCATATAAATAATATATAAATAATAATATGAATAATATAATATTATTATATATATACACCAGAGCTTCATTATATGCTCAATCTCGGGGGTTGCCTGAAAATAACCTTGCGCATATGTCGCCAGCAGCGAAACGTAAACAGGCTGTGCCGCCTCAACCGTTTGCATGACATTGCGCAATCTACTTGACTGCGGAGTAATGAAGTGCGTCCCTTCCTAGGCGGAGTCGCAACCGTCTCTCACCTTGCCCAATGAGAAACTGTGGGGACGAGCAATTCTAGGAATTGCTAATATCGCCTGCAGTCGCGCGAGCATATAACGAAGCTCTGGTGTAT